>JAYMTI010000013.1:0-43277 GCA_036897505.1 Pelargonium transvaalense | reverse complement strand
TCCTGCGGGCTAGACCTTAAAGCTGAAGACAGCTAGAACAAGTAAAGGTTATAAGAAATAAAGGTGCTGGTAACATTAAAGCTGTAGACAGCTAGAACAAGTAAAGGTTATAAGAAATAAAGGTGCTGGTATCAAGACTAAGAAAGCTACCAAGGCTCATAAGTAAAGAAGTAATATTATTATAAGGTAATCAGTTTCCGATAAAGATAGAAAAGATATTCTAGGTTATATGAAAGTTAAGAAGTAGCTGATAGGGTATTCTAGCTCTTAAGAAGAAAAAAGGTCTAAGTTATTTGCCTCTAGGAATTCTAAAGAAGATCTACTTCTTAGGGATTCCTATACTTTTCGGGAGATACTCTAAAACACAAAGGCTAGAGGAATCTGCTGTCCTGTGAAGGCTTTCTTTAGAAAGGAATATACTCGGGAATGTCTTAAAATGCACGCAAGCAGGTAGTAAAAAAAACGTAGGAAATATTGGCTCTAAAGTCTTTGAAAAAACACCTTAACAGGGTGCATAAACTGTAGATAAAGGAACCCCTTTTGAATTCAATTAATTGTTTCCATTATCTATTTCAAATTGTAAAGTCTTTACTTGAACGAAAGGGTTTCTTTAAGAGTTCAAGGTCCTATTTTCAGGTTTAGGAAGGTAATTAAAATGACAAGGAAGCACTTCATTTCTCCTTAGCCAGGGGACTCTCTTCTAGAAAGACCCTTATTATATATTATAATGAAAGATAAAATAACATTTATAAGCCACAATACATAGAAATTCAAGAATAAAGAAATCTCTAACAGTCATCCATTACGTACGGACTTTCTCCTTTGAGTGGTTATGTGGAAGTGCGCTTTTTGTAAACTTATCCGGAACAATGACTTCTTAGAAGGACTCTAAGATTTTTTCTTAAAAAGTTCCTATCCACGGTAATGACTGTCCGAGCAGTATAGAGTCGTAAAATACTAGGAAATAATATGAGGAATATCCCCAGCTATGACCCCTGTAGCAGCCCTGTTACATTAAAAAAAGTAGGATAACCCAATACTACCTTTAAAGAGAAATGCTGTAATTTAAATATAACACCGATTTCTAATAGAAGATACCCGGGAAGTTTCTAGGCCAGGAGTCAGGAAAAGGTTTTCGTATTGTATATGTCACTTTAAAAGAGTAAGACTGCTTTAACTTGTTAATTAAAGTAAAGGGATTCTCTCACAAAGCTCCTTAGAACTAGTCTCTATTTTCTTAAAGTTAAAAACTCTAAGAGACTTTAGCGAGACCCTTTTCTTGAGGAAATCCTCACTAAGGTTCCCTAATTCCTCCCATTTGGCTTACCTTATTCTCAACTTCTGAACCTACGACCTTCCAGTGAAAGAAACCGGTCGTACCAATTGAAACTCATTGATTTCAACTTCACTAATTTCCTAACCCTGTCCTAACCCTGCTAATATATACACTTCTAGGGATTATCTACTAAACTCAGTGACTTTTCACTGCAAGAAATTGACTGACTCTTTATCTAAGTGATTTCAAACCCTCTGCAGCATAAGTTATCCTATTCTTACCAAATATTAGAAAGACGAAATTGAGAGTATCGCGAAGGTTTGTTCATGCTTTCCCTATGCAAGGAATTTTTTCCCTTAATAACCGGAAGTTCTGCTTTAGACTCCTTCTAAACTCAATTAGCGAAATCCCCACTTAAAAATTTGTATCACTAGAATGTATACCCTACCTTACAGTTATCTCTGTATGCTATTTTTTACTTAACTCTAGATTTATAAAAGTGGAATCTCCCGCAATATTTCATTTTAGTATAAATTAAGGAATCGCTTAGATAGATTTAAATCCTAATTACAAACTTTTTATAGTATCTGTAGTGAGTCACAAGAAGCCTTTTTTTCCACGGATCGGTTGTGTAATTACAGGTTTTTAATGAACAGGGTATTCTAGTAAGGCTATGAGAAGACTAAAATACAGACACAGAGTCTAGCTTTTAAGAAAGAAAGTTGGGAATATGAAGATACAGACTAAGAAAGTTGCTTTTATGTCCCTTTGTTTCTTGGTTTTTTTTCAGATAACAAGGACATTGGGTAGTATTAATTAATTTAAAGCTAAAGTAATGTGTTTCAGGTAAAGACAGTGAGTGTATGTATAGCTAAACGAGAGTTCTTTGGAAGAGTTTACTGCTCAATCTTGGCTTTATAGGGAAATCTTAGACAGTATTACGGATTTAAAGCAGAAACATTTAGGTTATTAGAGTGTTTTCCAAGTACAATTTATTAAACGGAGATAGAATATTCAACTAAATTTACAAGGTTCAAGTCGGATAGAAGGCATAATGAAAGGATCCGCACTTATAATAATCTACTGAGAACAAAGTGAAGGTTAAATACTAGGTACTTTTATTTTCTGTTTTTATCAATACCGGGAATTCTAGGGCAATTCTCAAAAAACTCCAGCTTTAAAGACAAATGCTTAAGAGAACACATAACTAGGAGCCTTACATAACCAAAAAGTAAAACTAAGTTTCTGCTGTAGTTACATATATTCCAATTACTTTGGTAAGGTAAATACGTCAAAACAATAAATTACACCTGTTAGGGAGACCTTTTTTTTTACTGTTAACACATCTTTTACCTCTCTAAAAGACTCTTGTTATTAGGTCCGAGCCCGCTCTAATAAGAGGGAAAACCCGGTACTTGACAAACTTCTGATACAAGGATCCCCAAAATTAGGAAAAATAAAAAGACTTCTAGTTTTCTAGTTAGAGAAGGCCTAAAGCTAATAATTTTAGTAAATCTTCTGTTCTGTATTCCTTACTCATTCTGGTAGCCCTAATCTAGAATATAGAAAAAGTAACCTCTGTTTCGTTAAAGTCTTTTGTTTAAGTCAAGTACATGGTTATAAGACAGCAAGCAGGTAAAGCTCATAAGACAAAGGTCAGGTTCGTAAGAAACGGAGTAACATTACAGCTGCAGGTATAGCTACAAGGATGGTATATCTCTGAGGAAAGGTAAAGGACTATTCAAATACAGTTTTTGTTTTAATATACATACTGTGCAAAATGAGTAACAAGGTCCAAAGAGCCCCCTTTCTCCTCCATGTCAACTACACTAATTTTCTGATAAGTGTGATATCTCTTAAGTAAATCTATAAAGTTACATTTGATTTAGGCACTTGAATCTGCTTAAAAGCACTGAAGTAGCATGTCGATATACCCTTAGTGCCCCGAAACTAAGCCAGCTCGGGCAATTGGTGTCATTTTTTTATACTTCAAAAGAAAGGCTTAGATTTAATTGGTTAGGATCTTGTTATACTAAGGGATCCCATTACACAAGACTCCTTTCGAAGCGTCTTACGTAATGTGATTAGAGTTCACAAAGCTTGAGGGGTTTCAAAGAGTAAAACAACTATCCAGTAACAGTTTAACTAAACCTCCTTTCTTTTTTTATACAAAATAGACTCTAATTCCGTAATCTATTTTGAATATAACATAGCCGAGGTATGGGTTCTCCAGAGCTCCTAGTGCGAATCCCTTTTGTTTGAGAGGTTACGAATCCAGATAGTCGAAGACGTTGACTTACTTTGGCTTTTACTAAAAATTGGGTTAGTCGAAACTATCACTGTCCTTCTGAGTGCTGCCTATACTGGGATTTTATTAAGACTTCTTCCTTAGGCACTCTCCGTTATGTCTGCATGAAAACTACATCTTATTAAGACTATGACCTGTCAATACAAATTTATTCACATAGCTATCAGAGAGTACAAGAGTTCGAGTCGCAAAGTACCAAAGTAAGACACAGAATACCTTGTGTGAAGGAAAGCCTAGAGCTCCTTCCTTGTATGTAAAAGAAAAAAAAAACTTCGTAGGAACAGCCTTAGACCGGCATAGAATAGAAGTTATTTTTGGGGCTACAGTAATAAGATAGCGCGGATGTATTTAGCAGCCTCAGCTTCGGTTAGACAGAAATTAGCTAGATTAGAACCCCCCTTTTTTTGGAAATTTATTTTATATGTTTATTTTGGAATTCTTATAAGCTTCGTAGAGTATATAAAAGCAGCATTATAATCCTTTATAAAGGTGTCATATAAGCGACTCTACCTGCGTTTGGGGGTACTTGATTGAGTAAGCCCTTGGCTTTAATAGTAAATACTACAGCGAGGCACTTTCGTAAATTCGAGTTGTTATAATGAGTGCTACTTTGAAGGGGATTGTACTATACCTAACTACAGGATATATTTTTGCTTAAATTACTTTATTTAAGGAGGAGTTATTCAGGGTTTTACTTAAAAGATATGAGGAATTTTAAAGTGTATATACTTTCATATTGTTAAAGGGTTCCCACTACAAGTCTCGAGTAACGAATTCTTTTCAAAACAAACAGGGGGTGTTGTAATCTGATTGTACTTACTAAACTGCCGGTGGAAAATTGCAATTACAGGATATACCTTTTGGTAACGGAATCTCCATGACAAGCATTTATTTGTTCTATTTATTTTATTGCTCTAGAAGGTTTCTTTATAAAATAAAATCTAAATCTTACAGGTAATTGTATTGTGTCAGTCAACTCCCAGGCACAGAACTTGCGTCCCTTAAGGACCACCCTTGAGTATATGACTAGATACCCCTCTTTGTTTGAACTTCATAATTACAACTCAAAGTCAAAAATTGTTACAGGAAAAAGAGAAACTCATTCTAACCTAAAGACTCTCTTATTCAAATATTCAACTTCTCCTTTGCGTATGTCAAAGATGCCTGGGATACTCTTTCGATCTTTTATCTTACTATCGTTATTATAACTGCTACAAAGTGAGGGACCTCCTCATCCTTCAAGGATAGAGTCTAATTTTAACTGCTTCCCTAATACTAAGCCTAGAAGCTGGAACCAAAATGTACATAAAATTAGGAATAAATTAACCCAGCTCTCTCTATCTCTAACATTTATCTTATTGTGTGACTACTTCTTTCTTTAAAGTTAAAGAGCTCGAGACTCTTTCTACAATAAATCAATAAATAAAGCAAGCACATAATCCTGTATTTTTACAATATTGTAGTGCTCCCCCTAATTGGACGAAGCTTCGGAATAGCAATAGTGGAATCTATTTTACTTAATATAGCCCCGTAGAGGACTCTACTTTATAAAAGGAAGTCTTATTTTATGTAAGGGAGGCTTTAACAACCAAAGGATTTTCCTCAAGCAAGAGTCGTTAAGGGGAGGCTCGGGTATTTTGTATGCTTATATTCATTATATCCGAAATTTAATAATCAAATCCAATTCGCATGTAATGTAAACTAAATAACGATACAGGAATTCCTGTTAGGAAGCTAAGGAAAAGGTATTAGTTACGTTAAAAACCTGGATTTTACGAGTCAGGAACAACATTATAACGTGAGACTCCATTCCTCATTTAGTTGCTGCTTGGGACCCCAGAAGTCTTCTTAGCACTATTTTACTTTTCAAATTTTAGCTACATTAACAAACACTTAAATTCACTTACATTAAGATAGAGCTCTCTCAAGAAACGAGTATCCGCTAAAATACCTAGGGAGACACACCCAACGGAAACCCGTACTAAATTACTTAGAATTTCCTTGCCATAGGACTCTCTTTAGACTTTATATTCCCGATTAGTTTCCAATTTCCTGTTTCTTAGCTTCTTAGGCCCCTAGCCTAGCCACTTAACTTAGGGTCCTTTATTTAGACTCTATTATTACCCTTAATAGAAGCTTTGCAATTGCTTTACCTCCGAATTTCCCAGACGTGTCCTTTTTTAAGCCGAGTCGCAGGTAACAGAAAAATAGATTCTTAATTTTGAAATCTATAGAGCGGGACCTCTTCTAACCTCTACTAGAATACTTGGGTAATCATGTTTCAGAAAACTCATGAGAAATGCCTTTACACTTTAATAGCTTTTTGTGACTGACTACTTAAACGGGCTAGACTTTTTCTTTCTTAGTCTTCATAGCCGTACCTGTATTACCTCATTATTTGACACTCTCCTTAATTCTTACCACCCACCTAAAGGGGCTATATTCATTTCCATTTAGTGGATTTCCTTACTTAGAAATCCCTGAGTTTCCCTGTTATAAGGATAAGGACTAGCAACAAGGGAGTCAACACCAAAAAGAAAATAGACTTTACTACGGAAATCCATTACTTTAACTTTAGTTCAAGTATACGATTCAAAAGCGGGAATATCTCATAAATCCCATTAGTTAGGTCAATTAAATGGGGATTTTTTGACTACTTATATGTTCGAAAAGTTCATACAGGTTTTATACAAATTTAAAGGAGTTCCCCTACAGGTATGTACAAGGTATTTACGAGTTCTAGTTACTCCTTATCTATATAAGTAAGAAAAAAGAATCCTACGTATTAGGCTCTTAACTTTTTACAACAGATATGTCTAGCCGCTCAGGACTGCATATATTTATTCCCCACTAAGTACCCAGTAAAGCAGAGATTTCCTTTTCTTTTAACCCAGCTCCCGAATACATTAGGTGCTCCCCTGTAAAAAACATGTCCGAAAACTCTGAATAGGGCGTAGGTATACTCTCTCGAATTTCAAAATTAATAACCAGACTTAAGAGGGCCCCCATTATAGAAAAACTTTCCTTATACCAGGCTAAAAATATTGCTATAAAAAATTTTTTTTTGAGTTGGGCTTGTAAAATCTTTCTTAGGAATTCGCCCGTTAAAAACTTGAAAATATAGGAGTACTTTATACCAGGATCTTTTAAAATGTAGAACTTACCTCTGACCTCAACACTGCTGTATAATCTCAAATAACCAATAAAATCAAGAAAAATGAAGTCTTGAAAACGGATATCCGTACGGGTTTTGAGACCGACGAAGTGACGGGTTCTTTTGTTTTATGATAGGCATCTAGTTTCTCTTTTCACAGAAGCACACCCAACTTGTGCAACACCTATAGTACTTAATTCTTAAAGTTCTAGCTTTATACATTTTTTTTTTAAGAGCTTCAGAAGAAACTCCTAAATACCTAGCTATGCTGTCAGGATCAGGAAGAGTCTAATTGGTTAAGAATTGAGCCGGTCTCTCGTCTTTCTAACTTTTAGGATTCTATAAAGGCACCCAAGCAAGAAAGGGATCAAACTTTTTTTCTTTACTCCGTACTCTCGGTTGTAGGTTAATAATCGCCTAAAGAGCCAGATTTAGACTTCATCCTGGATATCCCCGGATGCTGTAAAAAAGGAGACTATGGGGTTTACTTTTAGGCTGAAAATAGAACTATTAAATACTTGAGACTCCTTTAAAAAAGACTGATACTTTGCTCTTATTATAGAATACTTGGAAATACAAATAAGGACAGACTCTGGTTCAAAAAGTACTTGAGTATTCCCTTAGGATCTGTCAACAGCAACAACCCTTAACCCCGACCTGCAAACACTTAGCTAATTTTATTTTTCAAGTCTAGATTATATATAAGCTTTGCAAGCTCAGTATTTTTAAGACTGCGAGCACCGGATTTGTAATCTTTACTGGGGCATCCCTTGTTTAACGAATTAATCCCACAATACTTTAAACTAGCTTTTTAATTTCCACTGGGTTAGCAAAAGACTTTTAGGGGTGTTAAGAACAGTAGCTTTGACCTCACATTTAGTATTTTCCTCCGCTTAGTAGACATGAGGATTTTTGCCTTTTACTGGGTACACTACTTTCTTCAAAGAAATGTCTGACAATACAATAGGATAAAGGGTTTTAAAACAAGTAGTTTTAATATTTGAGTCGTTGAAAAGCCAAACCTCAGATGATAGAAAAAAATAAGGGTTCCTCCTGACCTGAATACCGCGGGTAACAACAAGTCTAATACTTTACAATACAGCTACTCGAAACTTTAAAGTCTACCTACACCTGGAAAGGGCACACACTACTTGAGAAAGATAAGAGTGTAAACCAAAGTCAGTTAGAGTTTTCACGAAGAATTTCTAGTATTTGAAAAAAAAACTTGTTTATCAGCCAGGCCTAGAGATATTTTATGCATAATTCGTATATAAACCCCGTAAAGCGTGGAGTTATATCGGAAATAATTGTTTATTACTTTTGGGATTAGGGAAAATACAAACAACTTAGTTTGGAGCTTTTTCTACTAAATAAGACTTTAATTTATAAAAAAGATACCGTGGATAAAAAGAGTATCTTAGAAAAAAAATTATCTGTTACTCTTATAAAGTAGGTCAATTAGTAAGTGAAATCTTAAGTGAAAAAAAAAAAAGGGTGCGTATTAGTTGACTATTTCAATCAAGTTTCAAGCAGGTAGATCAATGCTCCTTTTGAAAGAAAAGCCAAGGCTTTCAAGTCGCAATTAGAGTTCCTTTTCTTAAGTTATATAAGTTCATGTACAAGAAAGATCCTCATTTCTTCTCTTCTTTTAAATATATAGAATCTCTCTTTTCGAAAGCTGGAATTTCTTAGGCTAGGAAAGAGAAACGAACTTAGGAATCCATACAAGTTTTCAATGAATCCCCAATTTAGGAAAGTACAATTTTCATGAGAATTTCTTGGCTAGCACTCTTTTCTATTTCGGTTTTTGCTAATGGCTCACTTCGAAAGTTACAAAGTCAAATGGACAGCACATGGTTTACGCTTCCGTCTTTTGGATTTTTCTATATACCTTACCCCAGGAAGAGAGGGCGGCAACCACTTCTTTTGTGGAAGGTCCCTCCTGTGGGTTTCCTTTTCGTCTTGTACTCTCTTAGTCAATTAAATAAAGTTAGCAAATCGGGAGTTTAATAAAGCATTCCCGTAAAGCAGATAAGAGTTTCTCGTAAAGTAGCTTAGAAAGAGTTTGGGAATCTAGTAAGTAAAGTACATTTAGTAGCGAAGTGTGAGAAAAGGGGCTCATAGTACTTCTTGACTACCGGACGCGCTAGATAAAACGAGGAAATAGCCTTAGAATAGGGAGTGTGAGGATATCTTTCTGAACGTCTTTCTTGTAGTTTCATATTATTAGTTTTCTTGGGAGATGGGAGTTTTGAAAACAGGTTTTTCTTCCCATTTCCACGCTTTACAGGCCTAACATTTTTAGGCATTTTGACCTTTTTTCAGGGTCTCTCATCGTACAAGGTTCAAGTGCTGTAAAGACTCATCCTGTATCCCCCCTTTAGGATGCTTACTAATTTTCAGGTTTAGGAGGGTAGTAAGTCAATTCCTCTGGTTCCTGGATTTTCAGTTAAAGTAGGTAAGGAATAAAAGTAAGGAAGTCACAAAGAATTAGAAGGGGCAAAGGAGTTTCTTAACTAAAAGTACTGAAGGAAGTTAGGTATTATAAAAACAGGGAAGTTCCATTAACAGCTGTGTTTCTAGTAGGTAATAGAGAGCTTCCTTACCTTAAAGTTAATTAAAAAAAAGCTTGCTTTTCGAATAGGGAATCCTGTAAAGCACTAGGTTTAAAATAAAAGTGGATACACAATACAATAAGGTTTTAGGTATAGACCGGACTCTTTTAGGGGATTATACTCATAATATAATAGTAGTAAGAGTTATAGGTTTCCTTGTAAGAAGGTATTTCTAAAAGTAAAGGGTAAGCCGTTTTCTTCTTATAAAGACAGTAAAAGTGTAGTTATTAGTAGCTTTTTGTTTACGGATTTCCTGTTTAAAAAGAAAAAGGTATATCTAAGTAAGTTAGGGGTTTTCCCTGTTAGTTTATATAATAAGAGTTTCCTTTTGTTAGTTTAAATTGTACCAAAGTGTATTAAGGGAATAAAAGAAACTGAGGCTAAAGAAGGGTTTCCGGTAAAGATTGTTTACCGGTTTTTTTTTTACTAGTAGTTAGTAAGGGGACCCAAGAAGGGTTAGGGGTGAAGACTAATAAAGCTATTATCAAGATACGGAATTCCGGGATACAGAGTCTAGCTCTAAGATAATGATAGAGAGTTAGGAATAAAGGTGTAGCTCCAAACCTGTTTGACTATAGAGCAAGTTATCCAGGCAGGACTATTCAGCAAGTTTGTTTACTTCCGATCATAAGCTTCAAGCAAAGGTGTTCAACATCAACAGAAGATAATGTATTCCTTGGTTTCTTAGTTTTGTTGTAAGCAAAGGGATTCCATCTGTATCAGCCATTCACATTCACCTGTAAGCTTTTCCTCAACCAAGTACAAGGTTTTCCTTAACCAAGTCAAGTATAGACTTTCCAGTAAAGGGTATTTCACTCTGACAAGTATAGCATTTAGCTTAGTAATTCACCTTTGTGTATGTGTACAAGACAAGTTAAGATGTTCTCAAGCTAGGGTTTCCTTAGAGTAATTGCCCCTGTGTTAGCGAAGTTCCTGTTTTAATAGAGCTCTTGTTCCAGTCATTTCTATCTCATATTATTAAGTCCCTATAGGAAAGGAATTAACTCTTTGTTTTAGGAAAGAGAAATTCTTATTAATCTTATTCCTGTAAGTAAGGGTTATTACTCAATTTAAAGAAAGGCATTGTTGCTTTCCTTAGACCGGATATTCCTAAGGATTTATAGAAATTTCTAAACTCTAGTTTTGTAAAGCTAGTTCTATCTATTTGTATTCCTTTGCAGCATTTTGTTGAAAGTCTTTTCCTTTTTTCTCGTCTTCATAGTGTAAAAGGGTTTCACTATTATTATTATACCATTATGCCTTAACCTCCTAACCAAGGTTACTCGGTAAAAGAGATTTATGGTATATACTTCTAAGGCACTCACCTCCCTAACGATAAGTACAAAGAACAAGAGGAGTATACCTTAAAACAATTGTATAACTTAATGTTGTTAGTTATCTATTATACTTTATAAAATACTAAACTTCTCTAGAAGAATATTAGGTACAGGCAAGCTCTATAGCAGGTTATGCGGAAGCCCGGAGAGCCCATACTCCTAAGGAAATAGCACCAAAGTCTAGCTCAGAAGACTTAAAGGGTATGGACAAACAAGTTCTGACTAGGAAGAAGTAAGTCAAAGAATTCAATAAATCTCTTGTAGCATCTATCTATATGATTCAGTAGCTATTAAGCTCAAGTTACCAGGGACCCCTCATATAAGGACATTTTGAATTAAGGAGGGTAACAATACAAGTCGTGATGGGAGGTACTTCGTACCATATACATTAAAATATTTAGGGGAGTCCGCTGTATCAATTTCTCTGGAAATAAGGGAATCTCTGAGGCACTTACTATAAGAAAAGTTGTGTACTGAAAAAAAATAAAGGGGTAAAGGCACAAGAAAACTTTCATTTT
The DNA here is from genome assembly GCA_036897505.1 of Pelargonium transvaalense. NCBI lineage: Eukaryota > Viridiplantae > Streptophyta > Magnoliopsida > Geraniales > Geraniaceae > Pelargonium > Pelargonium transvaalense. The sequence continues at coordinate 32,069 of JAYMTI010000013.1, read as the reverse complement.
AAGTACTTGATATGAATTTTATAACTGTTGTTCTGTAGTTATCGGGGTACTTAATTACAGGAAGGGTCTTTGACTTATGTATCCTTACTAAGCTTAAGGAGGATCCTGTTGAAATTATAACTTCCGCCAGCCCCTGTGTTATTTCGTTTTTCCAAGCCGAAGGGCGGTGCTCGGTTGTGTTATAGCAACTTATGCGGAACTAGTGTTTAACTCTAAACTAAAGAGGATTCCAGATTTCCTTGTACAAGTTTTAAGATTTTCGGGGCAAGGGCCTCCTTACATCCTTACATTAAAAGAAAACTTAGTTATCCTTTTGTATCCAAAATCTTTTAAGATTCAGGTAAATACCCTTAAATATCTATGTTAGGTTAACTCTTGAACCGGAAAATCTTGAGTAACTCCTGCATACAAATACCTAAATGCGTTTGTCAACTTCTACCAAGTTTCAAAGGGAAAAGGGGCCTACCTCGAGCTAAAAAGAAGTTAGATTTTTGCCCGAAAGACTTGCTACAAATAGAAATAAGTCAATATGTTCTATCCCACGATACCTTGAAGTAAAAGGGAGCCCCCTTATTTGTTTGCTTACCAAATCTTAAGGGAATCGGAAATCGAAGGTTCAGACCCGCTGAGAATCTAAAAAATAAGTATAAAAATTTTGAATAGACGAGCGCTTCTTCCCCGGGGTATTAAGAGTCTTATTCTGAAAAAACATACCCTTATACACCCCCGTTATTTTAACTAACGCGTTTATCAACCCAAGCCCCCATATTAATGCACTTGCAGTTCTAATATGGGTAGTCCGAGTTAACTAAGTATAGTATTTATAAGTTTTTTTTACGTACTTTAAAGGGGTTAACCCAGAAAATGCAAGAGCAGTTATAAAAAAAGTCTATCCTTTTTAGCCGAAGCCGAGAGAAAAGGGAGTCTATCCCGCTGTTAAGGTATTTCTGCAATGATTTACTTTTTCTATTTTTTTTATTTCATTATTAACATTATTAACTTACTTCTCATAAAGTGCTTCGCCCCCCCAAAACTCCTTACTGTAACGACTTTACTTGCTTGAGCTAAAATAACAATTAGTAAAGAACTGGGAAGGCATGTAAACAGTAAACAAAAGAGGGAAGCTCCTGAATATTCGGCAGGGTTTTAGTAATAAAAAGTAATAGATCAACGTGGATTTTTTCTAAGATTTACGGATGTAATATACTACGAAAGTTTTTTTTAAGGGGAATAAAATAACATTCTGGTTTCTCTATCAAAGATATGTAGACTCCTGGTACCTTCTTTTGACTAAAAATGGTGTAAACAGCTCCTACAATAGAGTTAAATGTTGGGGGATCCCTTCTAAAGCAGGTATTATAAATATTTTATAGTTAGTACGAAAGTAAGAGGCCCTTATTAACTAGTATTGCTAACGCACGAGCTCTTTTTGAATACCTCACAGAAAGATAAGAAAAGCTTGTTTTGTTCCAAGCAATGATAGTAGAATTCCCTGTTTAACTGCTCTAAAATATTTTTACATATGATTTTTGGACTCGCCAAGAAATTTTCAATTGTATTATGTACTTGGGAAAGCAACCCAATCTCTAACTTAGAGCGAATAAAATACTTAAGAGTTCCTCAGAGATTTTTTTTTTGTAATTAAATACTTATAAATTCTGCCATAAAAAAGGACCAAAATAGAGTGGGAGAATTCATCCTAAATTTAAAGGCAATAATATTCTATTAAAAGGGGACTCTCTCACTCTCTTTCTAGTTTATACAAGGTAAACTGTAGAGAAACCCCGCGTAATCTTACTCCGGTAAAATAGGAAAAAATAAGTGAAAATTTAGGCGTAATAAGCTGTTACTAAGTCAAATAAAAAATGGATTTCTGTGTACCCTTGATGAAGTTGAAGTATATGCGATCCCTGATAAAACTGTCCGTAATTAAGATTTTTGGTATAGGCCAGTGTGGAATAAAAGAGATTCAATACAGAGTTCCTGCGAAGAGAAGTTTCTTCTAATAACTCCTTAACTGGAAATAACCTTTAATGCCCCTTAAATATGCTGGCTGAAATGTGTTTAGCATAAGGAATACGTCTAAAAAAAGAAAGTAAACAAATAAAAGTCTAATCTTTTTAGTAGACAGCTCTGAGAGTCTTTATCCGAATTTACTTAACAAGCCAAAGTGTGTAAGATGCTATACGAATCTCGAAGATAATAAATGTTGACATAAGTATGATTTTTAGCTATTATTTGCCCTTCTTTTTGCACTTGACAGACAACGCGAATATCCTTTAATGACAAGGACTCTTAGAAAAAACACGCCTACTTCCTTAGTGTACTACGAGATACTAAAACTAGAATTACTAGATCTCTATTTTAGGCCCTTTAATCTCAAACCCAAGTATGAAAGGCTTTTATACACCCAACACCTCTACAAGGGTCTTTCGGCAAAAGAAGTAGAAGCTCTTATACCAATAAAATTCTTACATTTCCAAAAAGTTATAGATTAACTATGGGATCCCTTGAATTACCCGCGAGCCTCACAAGATATTAAAAATTACCGGCGTAGTAGGACAAATAAAGTACTTTATTTATTTATTTAATAACGAAGGGCAGATATAGCGCATTCCTCAAGAATGCCTTAGAAAAAAAAACAAGTTAGACAAAGATTGTAATGTCTGTAGTTTCGTTTCAGAAGTCTTAAGGCTTGCCCAGACCCTAGTGGTAAGGGTTCCCCATTTCTATGTAATGAGATACTTTGTAACTAAATCATATCTCTTAGATTAGTATTCCTTTTAGTATAAAAGTGGAAAGTACAAATAAAAGACTGTTCGAGAGTATATAACAAGGAAAAAAAGGAAAGACTTAATTCCTTACAAAATTTGTATTGAGCTGGTAATTGGAAAAAAAACCCAACTCCGGTTCCTTTTATACCCTATAAATGTTTCAACTGTTTCCTCTTCAAGCGACTCGTGTACTTATCCTATGAGACGGGCGCGCTGCACCTACTTGAGTTATCCGAAAAAACTTCCAACGAATCCTGCAGGGGTTAAGTGTAAGTGAGTCCTCTTTCATACCAAAACATAGTTGGCAGATTTCCTTTTCTTAGAGTCTTAAGATTTCATAAACCCTTATGTGAGGGGTAAAACTTTACACCCTGGGTGCTAGGGGAAACTTTTCTTTTCAGTAATAGCAGATTCTTGTAATTCAAGGAAACTTATATGGAGAGCAAACCGCAATTAGCTTATAGGATTCTGAAAGGAAAGATAACAGATTGCTAAAGATCCCGCACAGAAATCTGAAGAATTAACTACAAAACTAAGGAGGCTCCTTTATAGTGTATTCTATAAATAGAGTACGAGTACCCAAAAAGAGGTAAATACCCTGTTTAAGAAACTCTATATATCTTAAATCCAACTCTTGTGAAGCAATAGCAATTGAGAATACTCTAGTTCTAGCAAAAAAAGCAAACCCATAAGTCTCCCTTATCCTAAATAGTAAAAGCTACAAGTAAATACAATAATATTAGTAGTTAGGGGCTCCCCTAACTTTATAAATTGAGTCCTGATATATGTTTAAGGATTTTCTGGGGTTCCTAGATTTCTCAAATTAGAGCATTCTAGTTCCTTATCATCGAGGGCTTGGAAAAGTTTTAATATATCATTAGTAAAAAAACCTTTCTATATTGATATAAAGTCTAGGGGTGCTAGATAGGAAAGGGAATCCACAAGGCTTTATCTATTAGCCTTTAATATCTTTTTATTATACCCATATTTATAAAGCTAGGACTTCTCTAAGCTGTCTGAAATACAAATGAGGTTTTATAAGAATAGATCCCTTTTTAACTCTAAAGGGGTCAATACAACCCCTTTTGCTTGTTAAGTTAAGCCCTTTCTTGTTACTTTTTGGTATTAAAAAGCTTTCACCAGTACAGTAAGTATAGGAGTAATTAGATGTGTTCTTTACGCCGTCTCCTTTTCAAGTAGAAGTATTCTAGATAGGAGTTCTTAAAAGAGAGAAAAATTACCTTATAAATCATATCCCGAATCGTTAAACACTAAATAGGTATTCCAGGGGTTTTGTTGTGAGGGCTACTTAGTTAGTAAAAAAAGCATAAAACAGAATCTCTATTGTCTCATTAAATTTTGCTATGGTGAAACCTAAAAAATGTAAGGTCCAGTATAGAGTCTTTTCCTAAGTAGGATTTCTATTATAATAAGTAAAATTCTATATATCAGTTCAGTTAAGAAGCTTAAGATTGGTATAAAACACTAAAGAAGGTACTTAATTTGCGGAATAGCTAGTTAGGCGAATATTGAATATAGCAACTAGTACATGACTTTGATTGAGTACAAATTTTGAAAACTCTCAAAGGATACTAAAGAGTCACAACAGAGTCACAACTGTTTAATGTATTACGTTTCCTCCCCTATTTTTTTTCTAAATTATTACCAAAAGTAAAGAGCTGCAAGGGTTAAAAAAAAGGAAGATTTCTTAACTATAAGGACTATAAATAAGGTAAACTTTAAAAAATTTTAAAGCTATGGAGCGTTTAATAAGGAATCTTTTTCACAGGACGGTTTATCATTTAAGGAAACGGGCTGCTTTGAAGGGAACTTAACTTCTTTTAGGTATTCTAAAAGAAACAAAAATGGCCCTGATTTCGAAGTCAGCTCTAGTACAATTAACCTGGTATGTTCAAAATAGAGATTTACAAGCACTGGACTCAATACTATTTCCATTAAAGGAAAGGGGATTTCATTTAATAAGTTTTCTATAGTTTTTTTACTACTATCTATTCTATTTAAGTAAGTAATTTTGACTTTATCCAACACAAAATTGAGTATAACTTAGTGAATCCTGATTTCTAGATCAGGTAGACCCTTAGATTTCTTCAGTCAGATACACTAGGATTCTCAAAAAGTAAGGAGTGCCTTAGCACGATATTTTATCTCTTCTCAGTCTAGGTTAGCCAGAGTTGTTATAATATTCAGATTGAACAAGAGCCAGGTTTGGTCTCTAAGAAAGAGATAACTCTCATTCTAAAATTACGGTGTCTTTATCACACACAAGCTTTTATGTTTAGTATTTTATTATTGTAATATAAATAATATAAGTGAAGCCCCATTAAAGTAAAGAGAAGCAAGGGAAAGTTTTCGGGATATCCTTTTACAAACAATAAATTTAATAGGTAAGTAATGAAGGAGTTTTGCATAGAACAAAGTCTTATTCCTTTGACTTGGGAGTCTTTTACGAGGGTAAAAGGCTTTTAAGGAAGTACAAATATAGGTATAGTACTTAATCCTTGCAGCCGTATACTAAAAAGTTCCTATAGACTTTTCGAGGTATTCTGGCTCTGAAGCAATGGACATATAGGGCTTTGGGCAGGGTAGGTTTAGGAGTTACTAGAGGGAGATTCCTTGTATATCTGATTTCTATCGTATTTTTATAAGTCCCCGAATTTTTTTTGAATGCTTCCTTCACGCTAATTAGAGAGTCTGTAATCCTGTTTTTTTTTTACTAATTTTGAAGCCGCGGTCTCTAAAGATTACAAGCACAGGGATTTTCTATTTTTCTACTGCAATAAATACCTTTTCTTTGTTCCAGGACAGCTAAAATAAGGACCTACAAGCTCAAAGAGTTCCTTGAGAAAAGAACAAGTTAAAGTGCACTTTTCTAGTCACGCGGGATACTAAAGCTTAAAGCCATAAGGGGTAGTATAAACCTGAGGAGCCTCTCTATCTCTATATTGAAACTCGACTCGTTTACATTTTAGTTACTAATCCATTTCTTGGGCCTTCTTTCCCCTTCAATTAATATAAAGGGGTTAATAAGCCCAAAAGGTGGGCTTACAGCATGCACTAGAATACTACGATTTTTTTTTTCAAGGGGTTTTCCGGTTTCGCAGGGTTCCAACTATTTAGAATCTTCTAAACAAAGCTTAGAATTAGATATTACAAACAAGGAAATTGGAACTCCCAGGAAACTTATTTGCACTTTGCGAGTTTCATTACAAGTTAGTCGACACTTTTTTTTTGAAGCCTTTATTGTTACAATAGTTCAGGATTAGAATTCTCCGTTGTTTGCTTTACTTAGAGTTCTGAAAAGTTCTCCTTTGTACGTTGTATAGGAACCTGCTCACTATAAGCCCCATATCTTTCTACTTTTGATTAAGAGAATCCCATAAATGGAATTAGGACTAATTGCTCTTAGAAGGGATTTCTACCCTGGAATGTGACTGGAAACAACAGAAGGGTATACATTAAATAAGCTTTGGTTAAGCTATTAAAAGATCCCGGCGTTTCCTTTTACTTTTTTTGTACATTTGAATCCTACCCTTTTTTTTCTTTAGACTCCCCTTATTTTGGGTTCGTTCTCATTTAAATTTTCGAAATTTTAAAAGTCCATTATATCTTAAAGAGGTTATTTTCACTTATTGAAAGATTGTATTTCCGGGATATGTCCCGTGAATAAATTTGAAGCTTCACACTTCAGAATAGAACTTATAAAAGCTTAGTAGAGCTCCAAGTTTCACACAAAAAGGGGTGCATATGAACCTTGCAGTTTCGGAACCAAAAGAAAGCCTTGTTCAAAAGAAATCAATATAGTTGAGGTCACTTATACGAAAGGGAATGCAATTAAAATACTAGCTTACTTTTTCACGACAAGTTCTTGGCAGCTCTAATTAAAATTAAGAGTTACAATTGAATTGCAAAAATACAGGATAAAGCCCCAAATAAAGACTCCCTAGGGGATTTATATTGAACTGCAAAGGAACTCTTTGACTTTATTAGTACAAGTTTTCGAAAAGGTCTAACCTATTCCAGTAAAAAAAATAGGGACTCTAAACTGCGGAAAACTTTAATGCTTTCCTTAAATCCGTAACATAATTTTTTTTTACATATCACTAGAACTTTGAATTTCTTGAGACGAAAGCCCGGTACTTTTTTATAAAATCCTAGATCTTATGAAGAACCCTTAAAAAGGAGTTCTATATCTTTTACACAAGACACTTAACCCTATATTCTATATTTAGAAGCCAGGTATGGTATAGAGAACTTTGATAAGTGATTGGGATGGGAAAACACGGACCTTTTTCAAATTAATGATTAATCTGATATGCATAAAAAAGTAGCAACCTTTTTATGAATCAAGCAAGTGGAAATACTTTGGGTTATCCTTTCTTATGTCTTTTTTTTATTAGCACACACCAGAATTTCCCCTTAGGTCACTTCGAAGGAGAAAGAGATAACAAAATAAAGAAAGGTGCATGTTCTAGTTCACTTACGTATGTGTTGAAGGTTTAGACTTATGGCTTTTTTTTTGTACTTAGTAACTAGAAAGGAGTTTTACACTACTACTACTCTTTGCTTGGATTCTGTGCCTACGCTTTAGAATTTGGAATAAAGCACAAGTAGCCCTACTGAGTTTAGTAAAGAGAAGGGCATACAAGGAATTATTAACCCCAGCGAATTTGGTTAAGATTTACTCGGCTAACAAGGCGCCTAGCTCAAACTTACTACGGCTATACTATATACGATAAAGAGTTAATCCTGATCGGAAAATCTAACTAAACTTTTAAGAAATTAAGCCTTCTTGTACAAAATTTGGGCTCTCTTGTTCTACTCCTTTTTTTTTTTAGTAGCTAACTTTATAGTTTATAGACGGATACGTAATTTCATTTCTTTGATCCAGAATAAACTTTTCTTAAACTGTCTAAGACATTTCTTAGGTTATTCCCCTAGGGTTCCAAGTACCTGTCTAATAATTATGGCTTAATTTTAAGCTTTACCTATTTTGATGAAAGCTGCCTCCAACAACGTTGACCTCGTATTAGAAAAGAAGTATATAAACAAAATTCTACTAATAAGAACCCATACCCTTTCGGAGATCTCCGCTTCTATATTGCAAAATTTTTATGTAAAGCGAGGAGCTCCAAATAAAAAAAGCTCTTAATGTTTAGTACCCCTATCTTTTTTGAACCTATTGACAGGAATAAGGACTCTACTTTAGTATTTAGTACTTAAGCAACAAGTAAGAAACACTGAACTGTTAAGAAAGACCCCTTTTATTAACCCTTAGCACTTTAGCTACACGGGCTGCTCTATAACGTAAGCTACAAAAGCAATTAGACATTTAAGACAAACTGTCTCTTGAGCAAAGCTTCTTTTAATAGAAATATTACCTCTATTTTCTTTTTTATTACAGCGAATTCATGGGTTCCAATACTATTTAGGAAAGTCTCTTACATACGAAAAAAAACTTACTACCTAATTTTCTTAAAGGAAACGCCTTTATTTAGTAATTTGAGTACAATAGAACGCCAAAAACTCTTGTTAAGGATTACGAGCTTCTCTTACAACTTATATTTTAAAAGTTACTTATACACACTATATTCTATACACATAGACTTTTAAGCTCTTACTATTCAACAGATTTCAGAAGAAGAGCTACGCTTGAAAAAGTAAAGCAAACTTGTTTTAGAGAACCCCTATTAATTATTAAAAGAACAAAGGTAATTCTTTAAAGACACACAGTAAAAGTAACGATCACTAACTGCGAAATATTCATAAAATATTCTTTATCTGTAAGATTATTAAGAAATAAGCAAACTACTAAACCAATACCAATTAAGACATTATAACAAGATTCCTATGGTTAAAAACTCCTAGGGGAGTATTACCTATATACTACATTCAAAATATTTAAAGTAATTAGCCACACCCGAAGCCGGTAAAAGCACCTTTCTTTATAGGCTCTAGTATTTTATTTTAAAATGAATTCCCTTGGTTTATGCTTCTCAGTTAATCTTTTTATTTAAAACTCGTACTTAAAACCATACACTCCTCAGCTCAGTCAACTAGCTAAGCTTCTACCTTGTACTAAAGTTTAAAAAGACTTAGTTAACCTCCTAGCAAACGAAAACCCCATTTAATACTTATTTGTAATCATAAATCCTATCTATATAGATAAAATAGATAAAGATTTCCTCCATTTTCTTAATACAAACCCTTTTGGGCCTGTACTTAAGCTATTAAGTCCCTACTATCCCTACTATGGAAAACAAAAAAACACACTAGTCACATATAAATAAGAAATTACTCTTTACGCTTATAAATATATGAAAGCACTTACAAGACAAGCTTGCCTACTGTCCGATCTCTACTCTATTTTATTCCTATATTCTTATATTAGTACTAAAGAGCAACACCTAACCAAGACAACCTGTTTAAAAACTAAAGCTGTCTCTATATTTACTTATTATAGAAAGACATATACTTAAACTTTCTAATAGTTACACATAACACCTTAATTTATGAAATAAAATTACTAAAAACATAAACAACACATTAAAACTCTTAAGTATTTAGGAGGGACTACTATTACTTTACTACCATGCTTACTACTGCGGACTGTTCTAGGTTTAAAGAAACCTATTACTGCTACTAAACCCATGCTTTAAACAAGTTAAACAAGAATATTACTTACACTTAAGTACTAAGAAAAAAGCTAGGCTCGTTTTATTAATTCCTTACTTATCTTTAGGATTCATTATCTAAGTTTCCTGAATAAGGCAATATCTTGCTGGTATTTTTTCAATTTAATCTTCCTTTGTCTGATGGTTATTATAAGGACTTTTTATCTTATACTCTTGTTTCATTTAACTTAATAGAACTTATAGTATTTAACAAATTTATGTATCTAAACTATATCAAAAGAGCCTCCCTTTTGTTAACTAATCTTACTCAGTGAAGAAATCCCCCTTTATTACTTGGATATTTCCCCATTAAGTTTATCTAAGTGAAATACTTAATATCTAAGAAAAAGGGCTTACTTAGTTTCATTCCACCTTGATCAGTGAATACCTGCAACTCTGTCCATGTACTATACCTATAAAGAAAAAAAATCTCAAAAGGATTTTAGAGAGCCGGATTTGCCTTGTAGATGCCTACCCTTATCGGTATTAGTTAAGAAACTCCCTACTTTTCTATAGTTTTCTAGTTCCTATTGTTCTGGCCTAGAGGACTCACCGTAGGAAAGAACATTAACAGAAAGAGCTCGATACCCTTTCTTCTATCTTATCTATTAATACAGGAAAGACTATTAACCAAATCTTATTTACTAAGAAATCCAATTAACAAAGGTAAACTCATTCACAAATAACCCTAGGATAATTACAAAATAACTATTAAGAATTTAAAGATCTGAAATCTGTTGAAGAGAACCCTTTTTTACATTACATACAATAGTTAGAAAAAAAAAGAAGATAACCGAATTCCCACTTGTATACAAAGGATTTTACGCTTTAGTTACAAGACTTGAAACCTTTCCTTTACAAATATCCAATAGAAACTCCTGGAACTTCCATAAATACAGACCAAAAAGGACTCAGATGCCTGCCTTTCTTCCTCATTATTTGTTAAGAAACCCCTCCTTTTTTTTGGTAAGCCCTTTCCTCAACTAATTAAGATATTCTTGCGGATTTGTTAAGCAAATATTACCCATTTGTATTGTTTAGGAGTCCTAATATGGTTTAAGTTGTTATATAGCCCTCCCCCTACAGCTATATGGTAAAGACAGATAAAGGCTGAGAAAAAAGGAATACAAATGAAATAGAAAACAAAGGCTCCAGTTACTTTCTAGACTGCTTTTTTTCACTAGTTTATATGCTCAGTAAGGTGGTACATTTGACTCGAATTCTGTTTGATTTTAGACATTAGAATCTTTAGAAAGAACAAGTTACCCGTAAATAAGACTTCCTAACCTAAGGGTTTTTGTATTCCTTTGTTTACTTAATAAGAGAGAAAGAGAACCAAAGAGGGTCAGGCAAAGCCTTCCCTCCCTCTGTTATACTTAGTACAGTCGGGTACACTAACTTAACTTTCTACTTATTAAGGTTTATTTTAGTAACTAAGCTTTAGTATGATGGAGATCCTCGGGCAAGTTCTGTTTATTTAGCAGTAGGGTACTTATATAGTCAGTTTGTGCTCTATATTCTTCGAAGTGGGTAAAGTAGCAGCAACTCTGTCTTTAGACTCGTCTTCTAGGAATTTTAGCTCTTCAGAATCCTTTACAGGGAGGGCTGTTTTAAATTGAGGAAACTGCTCCATTAGAAAAAAGAGAATTCTCTCTTACATGTATTGAAATAATAAAGTCTCCTTGTAAGGCGGAACACTTTATTTTTGACTAATATAGCGGTTGGTAATTACGAAAAGGGCTTATAATAGATTATCAGGTTATTTACTTTCGTGAGGGCCCTACTATAGCTTTTATACAAAGTCGATAGTTTAATAATTTTGAGCAGTACTGAGCAGCTCCTTATTTATATTTATGCAGTTTGAGTGAAAAAAAATACAGGACCAGGCTAGCTATAACGAAAACTGGGATATATAGGAAGTAAGTGCCAAAAGAAAGATAGACCTTTTATCGTAAACAAAGTGAGCGGTTACTATGTATCCTAAATGAGTAGTAGCGAGTTCCTGGGATTAAAAGACGTTAGCAATTGGCAAGGAAAGCTTTTTTTTCAGGGGTTAACATAGTCTCACAGGTTTTAAGGTCCTTAAACTTCTAACAAAAATTTTTCTAAATCAAGTGTGAAGTTAGATCAGCCAAGCTTGTATTTTTAAGTAACAAGTTAGTAAGACTTAGGTTATCCTACTCTAGGTTTTACAAGAGAGCAAAGGAAATTGTCAGGGAAGTTTTCCAAGGAAAGGGCAAATAGCAAAGAGGGTTAAGGAGAGTATCCGTGTTCTGTATTGTTTACTTAATCCTCAGTCTGGATATATAATATAGAGAAAAAGTAACTTCTGTCTCTTCAAGCCTTTAGAGAAGAGAAGTCCCGCGGCTAAGGTTTCGGGCTATTAAATGCGTTGGCTATATCCTTTCTCAAAAGCAGGGGAATACGGTCCGTTTAGTGCTAGTATGTTTCAAGTTTATTCTGGTTTAGAATGTTTTTTTTAAGCTCCTGAGGAAGGAATTTTTTAAAGTATAGTTTAGGAGCTTAGCTTTATAGGAACGCCTAGAGTTACCGTTTATAACCGAAAAGAAAGGAAACCTATCTGGGAGTTAATTGATTATTAATGCAATACTTGTTTCTGGGCCAGTCTATTTAATACGACGGAGCCCTGTTATTCGATAACTTGCCAGAATGCTCTGCAATTTGTATTCAACAGAAAGGTTAACAACACAAAGCTGTTAGAAAAGAAAATCTATTTACATATGTTTAAGGAAAATATCTTGAATATACTAAACCCATACCAAGAACTCTCTTATATTAGTATTAGGCAGCCTTAAACTATCTACTTCGTACAACGACTTCCATTAGCATAGCAGAAAACCTATAATAAATAATAAAAGTCTCCCATTCCATTACTGGATATTAGAGGAAACTCGCACCCGAGACCAAAAAATAACACTTCCGGAATTTGACTTTAGCTAAGAACACACTTTGGGAACTTCTCATTTTTTCTAATTAAGGAAATAGAAAAGAGATAATAATAGTATTAACCTATTAACAAGTAATAAGAGTAAGATGCATAAGTTCTAATTGTTACATAAATATTGAAAATGGTATATAAAGCTATATAATAAAGGCGTTGTAGGATAAGACAAATATTAGCGGCAGCCCAGTAACTTGAGGAGAGATTTATACATTAAATCAGTTTTAACCCCCTATCTTCTATAACAAACAGCACCAAATTATGTACAGGTCCCAGTTTGTTTAATTAGCTGACTTTAGTTTTCCAAGGGAATCCTTTAAGTCAAAAGAGGGATTAGCCCTTATTTCATTTAATAAGTACATTTTATCTTTCTTTTAGGAAAGTAGTCTTGAGCGGGATCACATCTTAAAAGTAAAAGTGTCTTTTTGCTGATAATAGCATCCTTGAAAATTGAAACAAGAGCCCGCTTCAAGTAAATAAATACCCATCCTTGACTGAGCAGGCTATTTACTAGGATCTTCTTTCAGTACAATGTATATTGGAGTGCCTTTGTAGGTCCTAGAGAGTAGAAGCATACGAGCACCGCCCTTACCCCGAGTTTTACTATGGAAGGCTTTGTAAGTTCTAATCTTTTTTTTTTTAAGAATACTTGCAAAAATTCCCTTGTTTAAAACTTTAAATTTTGATAAATGTCAAAGCTTACCTTGTTATTCTCAGGATCTGCTCGAAGTTCACCTTTATATTGAAAGACATCACTTAAAAGATATTTCCGGCGCCACTGAGTATTCCTAGTCTAAATGCATTTATCAGTTACACGCCGCTCTAATCAGAGAAATAACAATCAAATACTCCTCAGAATCCCTGTGTGAGAAATAAGGAGTACTCTCAAACTGTGTTTTATATTTATAGTAGACTTTAATAATGAGCTTTTCTCTTACTACTAACTTCGTTACACCCACAAGACTTTGTAAAATGACTAATAGGTATAGGACTTAAATAAAAAAAGAAATATAGGCGAAATATAGGCGCATTAGAGGGTTCTCGGTTGTTAAAAAAAGACGTTTTTCTTTATTATATAAATTTGTACTGAGTTTCCCTAAGAGAATTCTGAGGGCAAAGACCTACAGTAACTAAAAGCATATATTCTAGTAAACTGCAGCTTTGCGGATTCTTCCTAGTAAAAACCTTGTAACTCTTTCAGGCTTTTGTAGCTCCTGTGCATTATACTTATAGTAAAAACTCTACTAAATCTTTTGCTGTAGGATCAAAAAAGTGTAGGGTTAGCCTCTTGACAGTTCTCAGAAATAGGAACCTAAATTTTATTGTCAAAGTCTCTACGCTCGAAATTGCCCGTATTCCTTGTAGATAACTACACTCTACCTAACAGAACTTGGAGAGCTTTAACTTTTGTTTTACATTTCTTTTGAATCAATCGGAGCCTTGAAAGCATAGTAGTTACGTATACAAAGAAGCTGTGCATGGGTTTGAGTAGATTCTCCTTTTATTGGGATCTAAGCCTATGGTCAAGCTCTTTTACAAGATTTTGAATATTTGATATAGTAACACAAGTAGTAAGACTTAAGAGTACTTTTTTTAGGTATATCGCAAACAACCTAGAGGATACTCTAGAATCTAAAGTAAAGGAAACCTTAGCGTGCAAAAATTAGATTAAGTCTTTTTGTTCTTTTCTTCCGGGTACATAGAGAATAATTATGAGTATTCTCAGTCTAAAGTCTTTGCCTTAATATAACTTCTTTACAAGTTTCATTTCGTTGGTAGTTTGTGAAAAGTCCCTATGAGGCGTAACAAAGAAAGGGTGAAATCTTAGACTTTCGGGCCTTTCCCGTATCATATTAGTAATTTATGAAAGCTGTAGTGGTACTCAAAAGAAGGATCAAGAGGACTCCCTTTTATATAATTCTATTATAGGGTTGGAGATTGAAACAAGTTTTTGTAAAAGCAAAATACTGAAATCTATTTGGACGGGTACTTTCTAAGGCCCTAGTTCCTGAGACTAAAACGCACAATTAAGTAAAGATTGAAATGAAAATTATAGAGTTAGCACCCTCATTCTTTACTAGTACAACCCGCAAGGATTCGCATGCTATTTTAGTTTAAGACCCTTAGCAGCATAAGCATAATAGGAGTGTCTTTTCTAAATTATCTAATCTAAATTGGGTCGCAGATTAGACTTTCATTTGATACACACGTTTGTTGAGTTATCCATTGGAGGCCTTATTAATCTGACTTTAGTTCTAAGTCGTAAATGTACAAAAGGTAACGGCAACCCTCGATCTCAGCTTTATATAGACACCTATTTTCTAAATATAAAGAGAGAAGTACGAAACAAAAGTGCTTTTCTTAAATTCTTAAATAAAGTGAGTTGGAGCTTTCGCAAGTAATCCATCTCACGTAAGCGTTTTTGAGTTCTCCTTGCGTACTGACTAATTCATAAGAACGGATAAATAAAAAGAGTAACCTTGTCGAGAGTCTTACTTTAATCTCGAATTAGCCCCCTTTGTTTGTTAGGTAAAAACTTGTTTTGAGAAATTTAGATTCAGATATTAGGACTTCCTTATTTAGGTAACTGTGAAACTTAGTCAGTAACGAGGGATGGTTGTAAGAGTCCCCGGGGAAGATACCTTACGTTTCTGAGGGTGATATACTTACTAGTGATATAAGGTTAAGCGGGTTTCTGATCTGTATAGCTTTTTGCTCTTTTTATAATCTAATACTACACTAAAGCGAGTAGCCTTCGCATTACCCTAACAGTTAATTCATTCTTTTCCTATTCCAGCTACAGGCCCCGTAAATTAATCAAAAACTTCTAAATCATAACCACAAGGGTCGTTGCCTATTCCTAACTAGGACAGAATTACTACTAATACCTAACCCCGAGCACAAGAAAACCCATGTTAAGTAAAAGACAGTTAACTTTTAATTAAGAGCAAAAGTTATTAATGAAAACTGCATAAAAAATTCTATAAAAGAGGTATTAACTCATGTTTTAACGCACGAAAAAGGCCTTAGAATCGCTTTTAATAAAGATTATAGGCCTCCTTTCTCCCTTTCTAAACCCGTTAAAACAGTAGTAATTCGACAAGTATGAAGGAAACTACCTAGCTATGAAAGCCTTAGCAAGTCAGTCTAAAGCTTTAGAATGAGATATCAGTTCGAGACCTTAGAATTCTTTGTTATGTTAGAGCGCGAATTGAATCCACGAATAGCCTTAGGTTCAAATCCGAAAGTGTTAGGTTTTCAACGATCAACTGTAATTACAGGTTTTCTTAGTCTTATGAATTCGGAAGTCAGAATCATTTAGATAAAGTAGTTGAAATCTCAACTTTGGTAGAGCTTTTTTTCAAAGTCATGTCTTTGGATCCTCGATATAGGAAACCTTTCTTTATCATTCTAGATATGTTAGAGCAGAGAACTGAGAATTGTATTAGTTCTTGTCATGAGGGAAATCTGTACCTTTAGAGTCTAGTCCTTACGAGATTAGGTACTTACTCCGATAAAATGGTAAAATGGTAAACAATGGTTGCTATTATATAGAGAATACCCTTCAATTCCTTTAGAAACCCTTTTAAATTACTTATTAGTCTCTCCAGGATCCTAAAGCATTACATGAATGAAGAAAGTAAATAGTATATAAGAAAATCCGTAGTCTTGTTAAGGGTATGGCAAATGGGTAAAGAGT
The DNA here is from genome assembly GCA_036897505.1 of Pelargonium transvaalense. NCBI lineage: Eukaryota > Viridiplantae > Streptophyta > Magnoliopsida > Geraniales > Geraniaceae > Pelargonium > Pelargonium transvaalense. The sequence goes on along the minus strand of JAYMTI010000013.1, from coordinate 15,941 downwards.
CTAAAGCAAATTAAGGAAACTGTAAATAGGAATCTCTTATATTATAGAATAAACTTGAATCTGACCCTGCATTTCCTATAAATTCTCCATAGTCTTTAGGAGAGTCTCTTTTGAATTATGATAGCCAAAGGTACGTCAACACTCGAATTAGGTCCTTTCTACTTAAAAAAAAAAGGAAAGGAACCTCCTTCAAAATATACACATAGGAACTCTACTGAAAACTCTTACCAATTTCTTCTTTTAATGACAAAGAGTCTGGAATAAAGGAAACCCTCTCTGGACTATATGAGACTCCTCTTCGTTTCTAAAAGTTCCCGGTTCTTAGTCAGTTCAGTAATTAGAAAATCCTTTTCAATTTTGAGACTTCCCTGGCCTATATTTATATAAGTTACCCCCTTTTACAGAATTCAAATGCCTGGTGTAAGACAGTTAAAACTTACTGAGTTAAATCTACAAAGTCTCTCAAATCTGGATGTAACCTTCCCTTATTACTTTCTACAACAGTTTTATTTCCTATACATTACACAGGTAATTGACTCTTACGGGGCACAGGAGGTGTACCCATTATACAAAATTTCTTATTACTGAAATTTCCGAGCAAGTATCCGAGCTAACGACATTATATTAGAATTTTCATAGCTAAGGAATAGAGTTAAGAAATTTGACCTGTACCGGTCTAGAAGTTCTTGTTTCATTTATCCTCTAAATAAAGCTGCCTTTTTTCTATCTCTTTTAACAGAATTAAGGACTTTTTAATTGCGATTTAATTAATTTCAGTGTTTTACTAGTATACCTATTTTCAAGAGGGTTTCGATATCCGATGCTTAGTTTATTGTTATCGAAGAGTTAGGGATATAATGCTGGTTACTCAAAAAAAGTTTTGGGGTTTTACAACTCGTATATAGGGAACCCGGTCCTTTTCTTGTTAGAATGCAAGCTTCCATACCCTATTATTTGATGATGTACACTAAATCTCTTCCTCTTTATTCGATTCGGGGACTCAGAATTTTTAGGGATTTTCCTGTAGATACTGAAGAGTTCTAGTACTGTACTACTTATACCCCAAAAGGAAACCCTTTAGTATTAAAGAAATGAAATTCGTAGGAGCATGCCTATATGGATATACTCAACACGAGCTCCCCTCCGGATTTCCTTGATCATACCTTAGATTCAAAGCCCCTATATTAGATTATATTAATTAGCCGGGGTACAAGAAAATTCCCTTTAGAGACTCTACTTAAGACAAAAACTTTGGATTATATTATCTCTTTTATTTTTAAGATGTAGTAATCATCCTATTCCTTTAGTAGCGTCCTAATTACTTCAGAATCGGGTTAGATTTTAGTTTCTAGGTATGCCCTTTTATCTTTTCCCCTTCGATCAAAGGACCTGCTCTTAATTCAGTTAAAACTAAGCGCTTCTATGGCAAATATTGAATTATCTAAAACGAGGTATATCCGCACTTAGACCTTCAGGCATTAAAAAAGACTACTAACTGAAAGGTTCTCAACTAAGCTTGACAGTTCAAATAGAATAAAGGGCGCGAGTTTAATTTATATTAGAAAATCTTCTGGGTCTTTTTTAAGAAAGAAACTACTCATACTATATCATACTATAGGCGTGCGTCCAAACCCTTTACAAAAGTCATCGACCTAATATATAATATACTGGAGAGAACCCTAACTCAACGAGAATCTCTTTGCTTATAGAATAGCACCTATATAAAGGGTTTTATCTTCCCGCGGTACGAGAAATTCTTGGTGATATTTTATTTAGAGTTCACCATCTTATTCAAATCCAGATTATCCTTGAAAGTGTAAATAGGAGCTAAAGCTTGGTAAGGGTTTAGGTATAATACTAGGATACCAAAGGTGGAATTGAAAGTGAAGCAATGGCTTATCAACTGTAAATCTAAGGGTTCGAGGATATGCTCTGTTCACAAAGCCCCGTAGTTATTAAAAAGTAACGGTAGGATCTGATCCTAAAAGCATCCATATTCGTTGTTATGATGTTTTTTTTTCCGTATTCTCAAGCAGTGTAGATTCAGGAACTCAATTTATTTTGTTAGAGATCAGCCTGCATTAAGTCCTCCAGTTTTCTTGTGGCAAGCCCTTGAAAGTGCAGGATCCCCGATCTATAACGAAGCTGGGCTGGGTCTTAATATCTTTTTTATATTAAGAGTTATTTGATGGATCTACTACGGGCTCCGCACTCTATATATATCATTTTTTTTATGTTAAATCTGAGGGCAAACAGGGTCCTCTTTAAGAATTGGAACATTTAATTCAGTACTTTGCTTGGTTGCTCGGTGGTAGGTAGAAGACTAAGCAGAACAATAGAAGAACTTCCAATGAGGGTGTTTTGTATGTAGTTTTATAATTGAGGAAGAGTACAAGACTTGATACACCAATGCAGGAAAAGAGTTCCCTTTTGTAATGATTAAATAGATTTGACTTTTATGAGAGTGCTTTTGTCCCTAGGTGATGCTAGTACTTAATGTTTTTACAACAGCAAAGAAATGGAATTTAAGGTATGCTAATACCTGATTACTCTCCTATAGTTTAGAGAATACTAATTAATAAGAAACTTAGAAGTATAACTGCAGCTACTCTTTTTCCCGATGCCCTGAATACCTAGTTAGTTACAGTTAATTTAGCAGAAGAACTAGAAAGATGACAAATGAAGTGCCTATAAGACGAATTTCCTAGCAGACAAATTAAGGAATATCTTTTTCTGAACTAGGAACCTATAATCTGTAACTTTTAAGTAAAAAAAAAAGGGTAAAAACTTGCTGGCACAACACCTTATTCTATTAAGTGACTTCTTTTACACTTATTTTTAGATATCTTAAAGCTCTTTTCAAAAAAAAAAACGGGATGCGCTTCCTTTATCAAAATGTACCTCTATTTCTTGTGGGAAACGCCGCTTTAAGAGATTGGTACTTTTCCTAGCAGTTCCGTAAGTTAATAATTTTTTTCTTTTTTTGATTTGAGGAACTTACTAAAACTAAATGAAGGGCCCTCGGATGGATAAGTTTAAGTTATAGTTATTCTTGTTATACAGGGTCTTCAAATAGCACTCAATTTAAGCATAGGCGTGTTTCAGAGCTCAGAGCCTTTTTAAGAGAGAATTCTTACCAGTAATTAATTATGTAAGCAGTATAAGGGTTGCTCTATTTTGGGATTAAACTAGATTCTAGGAGTGCCCCTTATGTGTGAGAAAAGACCCTTGCATTCAAACAAGGCTTACATTGGCTTCAGCATGGGCATTAAGTTTATTTTAAAACAAGAGTATAGGTAAAGTCTTTTGTGTGTTAACTAAGAAATTTTATTGGGTGTACCCCTGTGCTGCTCTACCCTTAACTCCTGATTTATAAAGCTAATATGAGGTTCTTTCTAATTATACTAATATACGTAGGAGAAAAAATCAAATTGAAAAGGAAGCTTGACCTGCTATAAAGTACAAAAAAGTTAGAAGAACTCGTAATTCATTTGAATAATCCTATAAGCAAGCTGTGGATAAAGGTAAGTAAGTTAAAGCACTCGGCGGAATTCATACGGATTTGGCTCCTGAGCACCCTCCTAAAAGAAGGAAAGACTTTCACACTCTTCTGCTGGATTAGCCCTAATATACCAAAATCACCTATAAGAATAAGCCCGAACCAGTAAGCTATGCTTCTTTTTCCTTGGCGAACAATACTACAACTTGAATTAAGACCCAATTGGATACAGCACTTCGGGGTTACTTACTTTGGCAGTGCCCAAAGATTTGAAAATAGATAAAATACCTAAGAGAAAGCCAAGAAATGTATGTAAAATTCTAGTTTTACACGATAGTATTATACACGACGAATCAAAAAGGCTTGAGTTTCCCCTTCTTAGATTCTAGAATTGTTGTTTAATAAAGAGCATAAAAGTGAAATTGAAAGAGCTTTCAATCAATAGAGGAATATTTTCAGTTGGAGTTTTTAGAAAATCTTACCCCGATCCCGTGTATTAACAATTTGGAAAGAGAGAAGCTTTACCCGAAAGAGGTGCTAGAAAGGGAACCCTTTGTATCTAACACGGGTTGCAACAAATAGGCAGGGTTATATGAGTTCTAAATTTAAGGGTTCTATACTCTCGTGAGCTCAATAGGGGCATAAACCTTTCTTTGCAAGGAACACTAAGTATAGAAAACTACCCTGTCTTTAATTATAGAAGTCCTTGTCAGGCATAAATAAAAGTCAAAACCTAAGTTTAGTATGCTGCTTAGTATTAAAGGTTCTCTAAAATCTAATTGTAGCTTGATCCATACTTTAAAACCTCCAATTCTTATTCGAATTACTTTCTTTCATAATCACTTAGATAAAGAAACTTTGAATCCGATCTTTCTTTCTATATAAATTTGACCCTAATTTGTCTTATCTATTCTCTTAGGTATTTGGAGGGTACCTATAGAGATTAGTTATAGCAAAGATAAGTGGTTAGAACAAACCAAATTGACAGGTTAGAATAATGAGAGCCCATGGGTTCTAATCTGGAATTGAATTTGAGTTCCCTTGAATTAGAGTCTTGACATAGTAAATAAGAGATTCAAGTATTCACTGAGTAAACTTGAATCAGCACTTCCTTTCTATACAGTTTCTCTATGGTATTGGAGGTGCTATAGAGAGAATATAGACAATGCTGGGTCAAATTGAAAGCTACTCTATCTAAGTGATTCCATAATCAAGGAAAGAAAGTAAGAAATCACTCTAATAGGAAAGGCTCTAAAGAAAAAATTTAAGAATTTGAAATTCTAGACTACAAGTATAGGGGAACTCTCAGAACTCACAAAGACAAGAGAATACAATTCCTACTAGAAGTATAAAGTCAGCAGTTAAGTAAGTGCTTAGAGTCAGAGGTAAGGGAAATCTGTCTTGTTAAAGGGGTTTAAATAGAATTTAAGGGAATATCCAGGCCCTCTATTCATATACTATTATAATTGATCCGAGTACGCGCCAACCCGTTCGAAAAGACATGTACAAGAAATCCCAATACATAACTTAACCTGATCGATGCAATATAATGAATTGTTGAAAGGTCAAAGTAATGCAGCTCTAGAATGGTTTTCCCTTTAAAAGCAACTCTAAGAATACAATACAAAATACCTAAGAATTAGAACTTACCGGCCTTCCTCACTTGACTTTCTGCTGAAGTTTTTAAAGAAAAGGGGAATTGTAGGAGATTAAATCAGTTAGATAAATACAAGTATTCACTTGTACTCTTTTAAAAGGGGTCATTTAGGAAGTGAAACAGTATGCCATAAGTCGTCTATTAGTCAACTAAATGAATCAAGTTTACTTTTAATAAAACCCCCTTTGCCGTGGGTTCAAATCTTATCCTAGTAAGTTAAGCTGAATTGCAGAAGTTTTTTCGATACTACTCGATAAAGAGGATTCTCGTCTAGTTCTGGTTCAGGGTTTCCCTAATATTAGAATATTCGCTTAATATTAATAGAAGAATTCTCGTTTCCTGGTTATGAAATAAAAGAGCCTTTTCCCTCAAATCCCTTACTGAAGCAAGTAAAAAAAAGCATTGGAAATTTTAGATATCAACTGGAGACTCTATGATTTTATGTTAAAACGTTCAGCTTCGACCGAGATTAGACTTGGGTTCAAATCGCCTGCTTTTGTAGGCGCGCCTGACTAGGACTAAATACGAAATTTGAGTTAAAAAAAAAGCTATGCACTAGGGAACCCCTGACACGACATACAATCTAAGAAAACAACGGATACCCCTACAAATGTTTTTGAAAAACTTTTAGTACCATAAAATCCTTACCCGTCTAAGGTATAAGAAATCTGGGAGTCAGATGGATATAATTAATCAACTCGAATGCTGAAGAGTCCCTATACTTGTACCGAAAACGGTATTCTTCTTATTTCAAAGACTCGCATGTTAAGTTTTATAATAGGGAATATAAAGAAGAACCCGTGCACTTTTAAAAGTCAGCCCCTGATAGCGTGTCAGAGCTTTCTTGTTAGACTTCTTATAGATATCCATTTTTTTTGTCATAATATGCCTATACTATATAGGAGAGAGAACTCTTAGAGCAGAGGTACAAAAGATATAACTTTGGTGTGTGCAGACAGTCCAGAAAACTAGAATAGTATAATACAACCTAATATTCTTTAGTGCGTAAATTAAAAAACTAGACAAATGAAGTATATAATGGGCTACTAAAAATACAAGAACAGGAAAACAAACCTCCATCCTCGGAATAAACTTAAAAGACTCTTGTATTATAGTTAATTCTAAGAATAACATAAAGTTCTACTAAACTAAGTAGGAAAAATTAACAGATAGATCCATAAACTCCTAATTACGCTACATTTATTTTCTAGTGTCCATTTTAGAGGATATCCCAAGTCCAATTCTCCGGAACCCCTTTGTCGAGCTTTAGTATAAATTTTCGTGTAAGGAGCCCTTAAACTTCTAAAAGCACCTCTCTTCTATAACACTTGCTTTTTTTTGTGGCGTGAAAGAAACTTAAAGTTAAAATTTTTCTGGCTGATACATAGAATTTCTTCGAATAGCATTAAAAAAACTACTTAATTTTAGTTTAAGTTCTTTTCCTCAAAAGCCCTAAATTACATTTGTATTAACCCAGTCAAGGGGAACTCATTGCATCTATCTGAAGGGAAGGAGTTTCCTTACCTTATTGCTTTTGGAGTTTCTCGGTTTTTGTTTTTTTTACTTTGAGTACTCGCTCGCTATTATAACAAGGTTTCCGAGACAGGTCTTAATTTCTTAATATTTAATGTCCTTCAAAGCCAAAGTAAAATAAATAAACCATTAAATTAGAAATAAATTAGATCTTTTTGTCTGCTGTGTATTTCTCTTAGGATTAGGAGTCGTTTTCTTGAATATCCTGTATTTTAAATAACTAATTAAAGTTAGAGTGCCTTTGGCTGCTTAAGTTTTAAGTAGAAAGCGCCGTAAAGATCTTTTGATAAAGGGAATGAATCTCATTCTTTTTAGTGAAAGGCAGATGGGGTTACCCTGAAATTTGTAGGGAATATTGGAAACTAATAAATAAAGAAAGTTGTCCGGGTTTTAGACCTTGTTACGGAAGAACATAGATTCTCCTAAGAAAAAATGAATAGAGCAATGAATAGGCATAGGAATGTCACGAGTGCAAATCCCCCGCGTTAATTAAGGAGAGCCCCTTCGACTGGGGTTGGTGTAAGAAACTCGTTTGGTTATGTTAAAATAGGACGGATTGTGGAGAAATAGAGGGCTTTTTTTTTACCTATATCTACCCCTGTTACTTATTTAACAATTACTAGTTTTGCATATCTAGCGTTCGGACTACTTAATTGTTGAGTTCAGCTAGACCTCTTTCTTAATATTTCTAAAGGAACTCCAACGAGTAGCTTGGCTTTAACGAGTTAGATACTCACTTACCGGACAATGTAAAGTTAATCGAGGCCCTTCTAGTTTGAACCCTTAATCCGTTGGAAAGCCTAGAAGTTAAAGTTGGCATTCCTCTTTCTCAAGTTTTCTAGTACTACCTCAAATAGATTAATTCGTCCAATACCTCCACTATCTTTAGCTTTAGTTGTATCCTTCTTTTACTATTGCATAAAGCAGGTAATTAAGTCAACTTGCAACTAATCAAATAGACCCTACTAAAATTCTCTTTTTGTGGAACAAACAACAAGGAGTCTAAGGGAACTATAAGAAAAAAAAACCAATGAGGTTAACCCTTAGCTTTTCTTTACTTGAGTAGTTTCAAAAGGACTTTATAAAGGAAATATTTATACCTGTAGCACCGACCTTAGCCAAAGAGAAAGACTCTTTTTTGAAGGGTTTGAATACGCTTTTATAGGCTTATCTTATTTCGTTTCGAAATCCGGATACTCTTTAGTATGTAGTTTGGTTTCTGGCTCTTGCTGGTACAAAATTCGGGTTGTTGTAATTGATGCAGTAGTTAATAAACTAAGAACTAAGGTGTAGTACAAATTTTTAGTGTCTTACACAACAGCACTAAAGGCTTAACAGGGTACAAAAATTACGAAGCTTTGCCAAGGAGCTCCTTTTTCACTAGGAGATATAACTACCTTGCTTGTTGGAGTAAGAGGAGAAATTCTCGGGATTTGTTAAACTGTGTGCCCCGTAAGGCAATGGATAAAAATAGGTTTAGAAATAAATACAAAAAAGTAAAGCTATATTTTTGCGCTGAGATGTCGTATACAAGAAACCTGAGTCTTTATTATATAGCAGTAAATAGGATCCTTTTTCATACCTAAGGTGCAAAACAGGATTCCCTTTTTATAAAAAACCTGGGTGAACCCTCATCTTTGTCTACACTTCCCACTTACTACTTAATAAGGTTTGAACCTAACCTTAGACTCCTGGAATTTCCTTTCTGATTCCTAAAACTAAGGGAATACTTTGTGCGATTTGAATCTATGATTACTAGATAGATGTTACTACAGCCTGGATACCTTAATTGAATAGAATATTTTTTAATATACCACTTTAGCGGCTCCTTGTTTTATCTTTTCCGCCTGACTTATACATAATGTAATGCCTAGAGTGCTTCTATCTATCCCTATAATATATTATATATTTCGCAGCATTGGCGAGACCCTGGAATAAAAGTACCAAAAAAGGCTATTAGCTCCCTACTACCAAACTTCAATCAAGTAATTCCATATTAGTTACTTAAAAGTAGGATAAACCCTCCTAAAGTTCCCGCGTGTTCTCTAAACGTTCTGATCCGCTTACTATATATAGCTTGTTAAGGACTCCCCTCACAACCGGGTTTTAACAGTATTCGTAGTAAACTAATAAAGCGAGGGACCCCAAAAATATGCTAAGTGTCCTCCTTAGTTTGTCTTAATATTATTAAGCGCGGGAGTTTCAAAAATTTTAATGCTTAATTTAATAAAAAAAAGTTATACAAAACAAAAGAGGCCCTAAATTACCTATTAAATAGATCTAATTCAAACTTGTAAAATTTGATATATGAACTTTGACTCCCCAGTATCCGAATTTCAAAGTAAACGAGAACTTAAAGAAAGGAATCCCTTATCGAGTAACTTATACTCAGATTCTTCTTAACAAATTATTAAACATCATAGTTTTTTTTTTAGAAGTAAATTTAGGAAAGTATAACACAAATAATCTTAAAAGATCCACAGCCGAGTTAGAAAGTTTGGGATTAAAGAAACGCGTGTATAAAATACACAAGCTTAACAGGAGCTAGAAGTACTCTTAGGTCTTTGTGAATGACTAAAAGGTGTCAAGCCAGAAGTCCATTTTACCTTTGTGTTACTACTATCGGACTATATTTAATTAACCCAATTTTAATGGGTCTCCTATAATCTAAAAAAAAACCTTTCTATTGTTAATAGTTATTCCTAGGATGAATAATCGGTTTATATCGGAAGAAAAAGAAATAAAACATTAGACTGACACAAGGATAAGGCATAAGGTAAAAATCTAGAAATAATATAGAATAAAGTGCTTCTTAAAGCACCCATTTGTCTTTTTCGGAATTAGGGTTTTTTTTATATAACAGAGCTCAAGAAAGCCGCCTTTTGAATGAAATTAAAGGAATTGCCGTATAATAAGTACAAGAAAAAAAAAGTCTATATTATATAACACAATGAAGTTTACTAACTAGCCGCCAAGCCTACACCATGAATTTGATATGATACAGGAATTTAACTTCTTATACAACTTTAAGGTTAAATAGGTTAAAGCGCCGAAATGTTAAAAATAGATTTTGTGTTTTCAAGCCGGCGTATCTCATATTCTTTATTATTATAGTAATTTTGAAGCTAACTATATCTCTATCTCTACATAAAGGGAAAGGGACTCTCCGCTGGAGATAAGTTTCTTTGTGTAGAAGAAATAGCAACTTTTAACAAGGGAGCTCGCTATGTTATAAAAAATTCTTGAATGATAAAATAAAGTCTAAACACTTCTCTATCTTGTCTATCTTGACCAGGTCCCCGAGGCCCCTAAGCTAAGGGGAATATTTAAAAACCTTTTTTTACCCATTCTCAAAGATTCATACATGTCCCTTGCAAGGGAAAGAGGAAAATAGATAGGCATTCAATAGTTTACCATGCTAATATTATTAAGATTAAAAAAAAGAATAATATGGTTTCCAATTTAATAGTGAGGCACGCTCTATTTAGGAAATATTTAATAAAAAGAAGTAAGAATAATATATATAGGCTTCTATCATTCAAGAGAAGTGTTCTGTAGCTGTAGCTTAGGAGGTGTGAAAGACCTTATTTCTAGCATGTGCCCTCTTTTTCTGGTTTCAGGAATTCCGGGGTATACCTTAAGTACTCGGTTTACTCAATATAATAGGTTTAGAATCTCCTTAGAATTTCATTGACTTTATCCTTTTTAGAGCAGACTCCTAACATACCGATTCTAGAAAAAATCGATAGCTTCAAGGAGCCCTTGGGGTATTTTTGAGTTTTCCTAGAGTTTGCGGCTTCTCTTGCTCGGGAGAAACGTAACAGGAAATGTTTATTAAAATTAGAGACTTTTTTATAAGGAAGCTTTTTGTATTACACTAATTTCTCTTTATCATGAGAGGTGTTGCCTTATATAACCCAAGGTTGAGTTTTACTCTTTTCCAGAATTAAAGAAGTAGAGATTAGATTCCTATTTTAGCGTATTATATCGAGTAGCGCTAAATATTTAGGTAAATTTCATATTCCAAAAAATGAAAAAAAAAGGAGTCCTCTCTCTTAATTCCGTGGATTGAAGAGTAAAACTAAGTGCTATTTTCTATGCCAACTTGGGTAGAAGCTCACAAAAATAGGAGTATACAAAAAACCGACCCAAGAATTTCATTGACTGCCAAATAATAGGGTTAGAAATAGGAATCGCTTAGAGAAGATAGAGAGGTATTCTACAATACCCCTATTCCACCCGACTAGGATTCCCTAAACAAAACAGCAGTAGGAGACCCCTGATCCAATAATCAATCTATCAAATCCGCTTTAGCGGTAAAATACTAAGGGGTTTACATAATACAAAGGGATTTAAAATAGCCCTGGTACACTTTACTTAAGTTTATTATACCATCTAGATAAAGAAAAAATCAAGTTATAGGACACGCGTAGGTTCAAACAAAAGTGTACCTTTTAGATACTAAGTATCTAAAAGCTTCTTTTAATACTCTACAAGCTACTCCTTACTTACGAAATATGGATCATTCAAGAATAGGGTAAACTTTTTTTTTATGATATGGAGTTACGGGAAGTATACAAACTTATGCCTTGGGTAAGAGTCCTTTGTTAGTTGCTCCTTTGTTATAACAGAGTAAAAGCTATATTCTCAGAAACGCTGAATTCTTTTATTCAATCAAATTCAAATAATATAGGCAGGCAGCCTGGACACAACAAGCAAAAAGGAATCGAGCAAGAAACCGCTTAGATTAATACTTAAGGTTCTAAATCTACAGCCATTAGAGGCCACTCATCCTTTGTAGAAAGAATTCTTGCTGAGATTGTAGGTCATACAAAAGAGTTACATAGCTAGGTAGTGGTGGCGAAGAGTTTAAAAATCACAAAGCTTAAGTCCAGAGTGATTTTGGAATATTTAATGCACAAACAAGGACTTGATATAGTAGGTTATCTAAAACTGCAATTTGGTTTTAATAAATAAATTATAGTTAATTCAGGCTTGGGCCTACAACAAAAAAAAAGACTTTCGTCTATGAGTATAACTCTAAGGGGATTTTTTTTATTCTAAAGTAAGAACATGGGAGTTGCGGCTTAAAGAGGTTCCTTACCTTTACTACAAGTAGCACCAGATATAGGGGTTAACCCAAGGGACTGTAGAAAATCGAGTTTACACAGTCTGAGGTCATTTCGCCAGGTAACCCCACTTTTATCTTGAATTATACAGATCTTAAGAGTTTTTTTTCTCACGCAACAAGTAAAAAGAGCGTATTGAGAGTACTCGTAAAAGCAAACGGGAATTTTAGAATTCCAGTGCAACCTAAAGAAACTTAAGTGTAGACTTATGAAAGATAATAAGGAAAGGGCTCCTAGGTATGGATCATTTACACAGAAATTTCTTTCTACAAAAAAAAAAGGAGAAGGCGATTGCCTAGGTGTTGTCGATGTAAGGGACCCAATAACAGGTAACGCAGGGTTTACTAAAACAACAAAAGCAGGAGTCTAAAGCAAATACTCCTTACCAAACTTTTTATTACGCCAATTAGATTTCTTGCGAAAGGTTATACTTAAACAAGAGATACTAAGTCTTCTTTAACAGTTCCAGAGTGAGTTTCAGTCGCTATAAGGCTTTCCAATTTAAGATAAGAAAGGTTATCCTATTAAATTAAATAAAAAAAGGGCCGTGATATATCCACAAATTTCGACCTGACTTACACAAACCTTTTATAGGGTTCGCGATTACTTCTTTTAACTATTTATTCTTCCATGCATGACAGAGATAGGAGTGGGGTCTTTTGCACGGTTTCAGAGTCCTTTTGTAGTTTATATGTCTAGTTTTCCTTTTAATGCTTAGGAAAGTTTGCTCCTCTGCTTTATTATGGGCTCTTTAGAGCAGCCTTGGTAGTTTAGTAATTCTTAAGTTGTGCCCGGTAATATAGGTTAGGTATTGTATGGTCAGATTTCACCAAACCAGCAGCTTTTAAAGTTAAGGATATTTCCGTAATAAATAGGTAAAATAAGGAGACCCATCTACACCTGGGGGGGATCCGGTGAATACCCTTAGTTCCCTAAAACCCTCTTTTGCCGGCTCGGCCTAAAATGTGTTTCTATAAGACAACCGAGATATACTATAGCTTTTATTTGTTAATCTAGTTTTTAGGAGTACTCTTGTTTGGTAGCGAGTGTCACTCAGAAAATAACTTAAGAGGTAACTGTAATATAGAAATTGTTAGGGCATTCCTTTGCAAATTTAGACAAAAAAAAAGTTAAAAGCTTCGTTAAGGCTATATATAATTTTTACTATCTCCGAAACTCTTGAAAAGGAGATTAACATTTTGTTTTGAGTGTCATCGAGTAGCGGAAAGCAAGCTTCAAAAGTAATATGGAATAGAAAGGTTGGTTTTAGGCAACTGCGTCTTAGAGTATTGTAATTTGTTTTGATTTTTACTATACTTATTCGTGAGAAATTTAATACTTAATATGGGTATATGTTTAACCTTTAACGATATTCATAGTATGCTAGAAAAATACCTTATTCAACTCACTGCTATACTGATAATTTTTACAAAAGTGCCTAATAAATATTAGAACTAACAAGTATAATACAACCTCACTTTTATAAAACTCCTATTGACTTGCATAAGCAACAACGCTATACTATACGCGGCTTTCCTTATCTCAGATAAAATAAAAAAGAAAGCTTGGCCTTAATAACACCAGTGTCTTGACAATATTAGATTAGTCTTAAAAAGAAATTCTAGAATCTAAATAGGAATTAAGGACCTAAAAAGAAAATCACTCTAACCTTGCATATCATATATTATGTCACGCCCCTTTTCAGCTTCTCTCGATTTGAACCTTTTACTCGTAAACTAGCAAGCGTTTTAGTTCCTTGCGTTCAGTGGAGTCTTTAAGACAACAGCGTGTAGTAAAACCTTTTCTTAATCGGAGACACAATAGTAAGGGATTTCCTTCAAGGACTTTTGTATTTAAGGCGCCGAAATAAGTATAACTCTTAAGGATCTATACCTTTACTTCGGATTTTCAGGGCTTCGTAAGAAATGCTTTTATTGCTTATTTAGTTTGAAGTTTGACAAGGATCTTTCTAGCCGGACAGGAAACCTCTCCTTCTCCTTATTGAAACGCGGGTTCTCTGTACCCTTTGTATTAAATTAGAATTCTATCTAGTCTAGTTTGTTTACCCCAACCCGGTAGCTTAGCTCAATAAAAAAGCGGGGTACCTTGCTTGCCTATGGCCTAACTAGTAGAAAACAGTAAGACTCTCGGCTCCCCCTTGTTAGCTTACTAGGTCTTAATTTTTATTCCAATCCCGTTTTACTTGCGCAAAAGCTTCTTATCTAATACTAAACAAAGTACCTCTTTTTTTTCTATTAAGGAAACCTAAAGAGCAGCATATTCTAGTTTGCTCTTGTACTGCCTTGTTTCCTATCTCTCTACTAAAGTAATGAGTTTCCAGGTAAAGTAAATAGGAGCAGAGTTAATAGGAGAAGATGCTTGTAGTAGGAGTTTGTCTACTTGCATTCTGTGTTCTCTCTTAAATAGCTCTCTATAATAGAAAAACCCCTTAGAGAAGTTCATTAACAGATAGCGATAGCCTTGTTTCCTAAGTAGGTAGGTAAATTAGCTTTAAAAGGTTTTGGGTCTTATAAAGTAGAGTCTAAAATCCTGTAGTCCTGTATACTGGCGCGGTCAAAGCGGAAACTGTTGCGTTAGAGGCTTTTGCAGGTATTCACTGATCGATAAAATTGGTTGTACTTTGGTTTTAAGCACTTACAAGGGTGTTTCAAAAGGGTTTGTAAATCAATACCTTTATAGGACCCCTTTTTTAGCCTTTAGCTGTAGAAATTGCATTTTTATACATGAAAAGCTTGAGTATTTACTGAAGTTGAATCCTTTTTATACTATAAATTTTAATAACTTTTAATAACCCCGGATTTCTAAATTCCGGATGAGACATACCCAAAAGGTCCTTTATTTCATTGTAATTTAACCTCTGCTCGTAGTCCCATTCAATTTGGTAAGGTAAATATCTATATATATCAAACTCTAGATTTAGAGCTATTGCTAGGTCGGGAACCCCCGTGATGGGACCTCGATAAGCGTCCTAACTGCCAACTTCTTAATACTCATGATTTCCCTCAAACTGTTTAGACCCTTCGTTTGAGGGAGGGGGCTATGTAGTGCCACTTAAACTTGGTTAATAAAGCTTGTATGAAAGTAGGATCCATGAAATTCTCTAACTGCTTTACTAGGAAGGTCTAAAAATTATCCTTACGAAATAGGATCTTGTGTTATTTTCTATTGTTTAGAAAGAACTCATGCTTGTTTATTTGTAGTTCATTTCTACATTCCTGTTTAAGATTCTAGGATTTCCTTTATACTTACTTTACAA
Organism: Pelargonium transvaalense; assembly: GCA_036897505.1. Taxonomy (NCBI): domain Eukaryota; kingdom Viridiplantae; phylum Streptophyta; class Magnoliopsida; order Geraniales; family Geraniaceae; genus Pelargonium; species Pelargonium transvaalense. The sequence continues at coordinate 846 of JAYMTI010000013.1, read as the reverse complement.
GACTCGAAACCTTTCCATTGGAATAATATATATCCAAGATTAGAACTAAAATCCCGAGGAACAACACTAAGGCTGCTTACCAATCTCCCTAAAATGAATCCGAGAGTTAAGAGGCTTCCCTGTCAAAGCTTTATCACATTACTTTTTTTATTTCCCTCTCAAGATTTTAGTAACAAGGTTTCCTTTAGCTTTTCCTTTCTATAGGCTTTACTAGAAGAGACAATAAAGAAAACAACCCTTAAACTTTATGAACGCCCGCTCTAAAGTCCCCAGCAAATTACCTTGCACTAAAAGCTAGAGACACTCTTTTATTATACCCTCAATAAGATTTCATTTAGTAAATTTAGTAATAGAGTTAAAGAGTAAAGGAATTGAAACCAAAGTTATCATCTAGAATATCGTTTATCAAGAGTTTGGGTACATCCTCAGTTACATGCGATTGTTATATGTTTTTCATTATTCATTTTAACTGCCTTGCTTGGAAATTCCTAAGATTCTTGTGGAAGACGTAGGATTCCATTACTATAAACTTTATTTACCCAGGATCCAGAAGAGTTAGGAACTCGCATTATTTAAGGTACTTCATTAACTAAATCAGGAGCTAAGGGTCAAGAAAACGGTTAACTACCTATACTATATTACATAACTTACTTGTATATACCTATTACTATATCATACTATAATAACTCTCTTATACTATCTATACATACTAATTATACTAACTCCATTAGCTAAACCTAACAAGAAGAGAAAAGGTCTAATAAAAGTACTTGCCTCTCTATAAGAAGATAGGTACAGGCTGGAACAATAAGCCCCACACGAGTAAGGTCTAGCCCGCAGGACTGC
>JAYMTI010000012.1:0-43499 GCA_036897505.1 Pelargonium transvaalense | reverse complement strand
TTCTCTTTGTTTAGGAAAGCTAGGAGTTAACAAGATTGTATTCTTTAATAAAGGGTTTTCCTTGTAGCACGAAGTTCTTCTTGATTCCCGATCTAGACTAGATTTGTAATCTCAGAAATTCCATTTTTTACTTCGCAGGGTATAAATATAAAGATAGAAGGGCTTTGCCTACTTTAAAGGAGAATCCAGGACTACAGCCATTTCTATATGGAGTGCTGAACAAGAAAATAACTAAAGTTCAATATCCTATTAGTTACCTTATCTACCAGGCTGGGGAATTCTAAGTTCGGTTAAAGCTTTCTGGAAATCTTGTATAATAAATATTATAGATCACAGACAGAGGAATACTTGTGTTTAAACTCCTTTTGTTATAAGTGTACAACGCGAGGGCTTAAGGCCTTAAATAAATACGAGATGGCTAAGTTTTAAGTATAGAGTATTTTGGATATGCACTACCCTGGCTTGTAAGCTAACGAGAATTTTTACAGTCCGAATTATTAAAAATTTTGCTAGACCTTATCAAAAGGATTTACTTGAGTGGATTCTCTATTTCCTTTACAGATACTAAAATGAATCCTGAATAAGGGTATTCCGAAAATCTGCTTGCTATAAACCTGAAAACGAGTACTCATAGAGGGTTCCCGTTGTAGCGATACCTGTTTCTCTTAACTTAAAGGGAAGTTGTTCGGATAAGTCTTGACAAAGCCAGTAGTAAGGGAGGGGTCAAAATACAAGATCTGATAAAATATTTAGGATCTTTCAGAAGTAACTAAGTCGGAAACATTGTGTTATGTACTTCTTCTAGGTATTTGTGAAACTTGTAAGTTAAACTTTAGTTGGGAAAACTACGCAGGCATGCTAATAGGCTGCTATATACTTAGTACTTAGCCGAGTCTTAGATGTAGTTTAAAAGGGTCTCAAGGGCATCTTTTCTTAGATTTGTCCTTTAGTTTTGGGTTTATTGACAGTAGTGAACATACGTCTCCCGACTTTACAAAAGTAACCCGCTCTTTTAACTTGAGATGAGAATAGTAAACCCATAATAGTTACATGTAAAACTTAGAATACAAGAGGGATATCCTTAACCTAAAATTCTCAAGATTTTTGTCGAATGGGATTTTGTTCTTTGTAGCTAGCACTATATAGAGAATTAAGCCTCAGTAGTCTAGGGGATAGTTATGGTTCCCAACTGTAGTGGGGGAGGATAACGCATGATGGTATTAGTATACCACAACTAGAAAACCTTTCTAATTATAAATGCATACTATTTCTTTGATTTAGAACCGAAGTCTATTTATATCCGATATATTATTACTACCCGCTTCTAAAGGATTTAAGAAATTAAGACCCTATTTGAATATCCACAATCTTTGGAATAGGAATATTCGAGACTGTGCAGAACATTCCTTGTAAAAGTACTACAAAAGACTAAAAACATAGGCAACTCTAGCTGAGCAGCTCAAAACTTTCCCGGAAAATAGCCCTCCTTTTTTTTATTGTAAACCCAAGAACTTCGCTAAGCTCTACCCTTTTCAAAACTTTTCTTATCTGGAATTCTTAGGCCCTCCTAAACAGTTAGACTTTATTCCATTTCTTATAGTCTACTTCTTTTCCTGTAAATCCCCTGACCTTAAAAGGAAAACTGTAAGGAATTTTGAAAGCTTTCATATGATACTATTGCTCGTAAATACAAGGAAAATCTATAGCTTAACCTACTTTCATACCTATCTCACCTAAAATCACAAGACCTTTATCTTGTCAAACTTTCCTTATACCCAGAAGCTACTTTGTGGACCTGAAAAACGGGAAACAACACCAACAAGAATAACAGACCTCAACCCTACTTCTTTACTTGAAACAAACAGATGAATGACTTTAGCTTCTGTTCTTTATACTCCCAAAATTCGTTCTTATCGGGAATTTGAAATCTAGAAACAAAGGGAACCCAAAAGCAACCTACTTAATTCTTCATCTCTTGTGAATACCCAGATCAACCCCTTAGCTAGACTCTTAGGGGTCTTCTAACTAGAGAACATTGGGCAACAAAAAGAAGAATTACTAGAATCTTTATAACCCTTAAACTTTAACTCTTAAACCCGTAAAGTCCAACAAAATTACCTTGTACTAAAAGCTGGGGACACTCTCTAAACTAAAGAAATGGTAGCTCATTCCCGGGTGAATTACCTTTTGAAAGTCCTTTCTCTCCTGCAAAAAAAAAACTTAGACTAAGTCCTATATACTCGATTTACACTTTTAGCAGACTTACTTAGAAGTAGAAACTTTTCTCCTATAATATGCTTAACAGGTCCTCAGAGTCCTTCCTTATTACTATAAATAGATTTGTTTCCTAGTACTGGCAACAGGGGAAAAGACCAGTACCAACTAGGAAAGAAACTGGCTAACCTGAAAAGGATTCTTACTTGCTTTCTTACTCCTACCCCTACCCATAACTTGTTTCTTACTCTTCATAGCATCTTTCTTACTTACTCTTATTAAGAGCTGTACTTATCCTAGCTATACCTGCTTTCTTACGAGTTAGAGCTAGACCAGTCTTAAGGGAGACGATACCTGTACTCTTTGTCTTATGGTGCTTTTGGTTCCCTGAACTTAATGTACCTATTGTATTCCCTATAACAGTTAGGAAGTAGTATATTAAAGTATCTATAGTTCTCTTATAGTTATGTTACGTATAGTAGTTGTATTACTCCTAATCTATGAGTATTTATTAGATAAAAATATTGTAAATAGAGTCTAATTGTAATAAGTATAAGAGTTTATTAGTCTCTAAAGTATATCCCTGTTGCCCTCTGTAGTTCTTGTTATAGAGAGGTTAGTGCCTTAGTAAGTTGATAATACGTCACTCTTTCTGACTGCAGCGAAGCGGAGGAAAGGTAATGCATTATTTTATGATAGTACATACACACTTTATAGGCACACCCAATCTCTTACTGACTTTTGTATTCTTCTTACCTGTTTTCATAACTTGTTTCTTAGTCTTCATCATAACTAGTACTATACTATCTGCTAGAGCGAGATACCAGTTATAGCCGGTTAAAGAACATAAACAGAATAGATTTCCTTTGTTGAGATTCCCTTTGAGTTTGGAGAAAGTGTCAATTAATACCTTTATCTTGATGCTAGAGAGCTTTCCCAAGGCATATGAATTTCCTAACCTATCCATTTAGGGCCTTTTCTTGGTGTACAAATTAAGGTCTTCCCAACATAACTAGAAAATCCTATTTATTGTATTAGTTTGTATTAGTTCTTGACCTAACTAGAATTTCCCGATAATGTATTCTTCTAGGCTTTGGTTGTTTGCTGCTAAAGGAGTATGTTTATTTTCAAGGGTACTCTAAAGAGACCGCTAAGCGGGGGTTGCTGTGATAATATGGGTCAAACTTGAGTACTTATCTATTTATTTATTAAAGTTCAGTTAAGAATTCTGTTTTCTCAAAGCATTCATTAAAAAGTGCTAAACCCTTTAACTTTAAGTGAAAAGCGTCTTATATAATTAAAATCAGAGTACACAAAGGACCCTATTAAATATCACTTTATAAAACCGACAAAGAGGACATCTTGCATAGCAGTACCCTATAATTTTATATGAGAAACTCTTTTGCTTACCAATAAAAAATAACAATAAATAAGGAGAAATTTTCTTTCTTTCTATAGAGAGACTTCCTCTTGTTCAGTGCACTTACCTGGTTTTCATCCTCACAAAGCGAAATGAGTACTTTTACTCCTGTTTAACTGACGAGGGAAAGCACTATACCACTATAACAACTACGAGGAAGAAGGTGGAACTGCAACCAATACAGGCTATACATTCATGTATAGGAATAAACAAAGCAATTACTTATAGTGTGAGATAAAGAAAACTGCCCGGAGCTATTAATAACAAGAGAAAGAATTAGACAATAGAACAATAAACAAATACAATCCACAAGTACTACAAATAGACTACCTAGAGCTTTTTTTTTTTAGTTTTCAATTCAGTTATAACTTGTTATGAGTCTTTTTAGTTTCACTTCACCGAAAGAGGAGACCCTACCTGTAGTTTCCATGGAATACAGTGTTTCAAGTTCTATTCCTATCTTTTTTGTTGCTTGCTAATATTAGTTTTGTCTTGTGCGTTTGAATATTCTGTATCCAGGTTAAGGAAAGACTCCCTTTAAAATCAAAGTGCCAGTCTCTTTTATTATAGCTGTTTAAACAGTCGGTATGCTCTGCGTATCTGAAAAGTCTTGTAAGTCAAAGGGAGCTGTGATGCATCTAAGAAAACTGCGTATCTCCTGAAAAAAAAAAGTAAACGCTAAATAAGTCCTCTAATAAAGTAAAAACACTAGGACACTCTACAGTTTCAAAAGTAAAAGTGTAATATCTTATTGAAGAAAATTTCCAGGATATCCTTTCCTTGGCAAAAGATAAGGATAGGCTTAAAACTACTAACATAGTCATTTTTTGCTTCTGTTCCTAGACATTAGGCATATTTAAGTGCTTATAGTATTTGAGATTACATTCTTTATTTTAAAACCTGTTAAACTTATTAGGATCTCCCGTGAAAAAAAAGTCCTTAAACTCTTTAGCATTATCTGGATACCCGAATCTGAATAATATACAGCTCTATTTATCTTCCTATTTTATATCCAAGCGCTACCTTACTCTTTCAAGACACCTTGTCTATACAGTTTACCATTCGAATTATTATAGGTCCCTTTTCAAGCAAGATTTTCCTGTTCCTTTACGAAAACTTTCCTATTACATGTATATACTACCCAGGTGTGAATCATTCATTAATAACATACTATATAAGGAAGGAACTTTCCTACATTTTTTATACTCTTAAAAATCAAAATACATCTCAACAAGCACCTTTTCCCTTTTAGGACAGAATATTTGACACACTTTAGTATAAGGGAACCCTCAGAAAAGGTAGAAAAGGAGAAAAAAAAGCATACTTTAGGGGTACTAAACTGCTGTTAAAGTCAACGTAAAAGGCCATACAGTAGTTTTTTTTGATAATTAGTTATGAGTTTTACTTACAAAGGTTTTCCTCGTACTTGTAAAATAGGAAATTTATTCCTTCCTAAAACTTTTACAGCAGTGACACAAAATAAGGGACTTTAAAAGAAGCTAAGCTAGTTTATTGCTACCACGGGATTTCAATATAGATATTTTTACTTGGGATAATTCAACTTAAAAGCCTTACTTTAACAGGTTTTTAGAAGCTTCTCGGTTAGCACAACCCCGTTTACTTTACTAACTCTTTTTCATAGAGCTCGTAAGGGGTGCCATATTCCTAGGCGAAGGGTAATTCAATTACATAAGAGTTAAACCTTTAGTTGAAAGTTATTTAGCGGACTCTAGTGCTGTAAAGACTCCCTCGTTGACTTATATATAAAAGGAATTGACTACATTTAAAGTAGAGTTTCTTTTATTACGAACAAATAGGAGGAAAAACAAGGTCGGCTAGTTTAAGTTTAAGATCCTTTTTAATTGAATTAAGATACTATAAAGACTCCATTTTATATAACCTGTCTACACTTTAATTAGCTTGGCTTTGGATTGGCTTCATTTCCTGTGTATTGTAAATCCTGACTTTTGCCCCTAAAAGGTAACCTTGATCAAAACCACTTATTAGTCCATTATTAAAAAAAAAACTCCTGTTATAAGGAGCCGCTTATCAGTTACAATGCCCTTCCTTTCGAAGATTTATAGAAAAAAAACAAGGCCCCTATTAGATATTTTTAATAAATTATATTATTATTAACTGCTGGGTTGGTCTATATTAGGAACTTTTTCTACAAAGGGGCTTTTTTCTTTTTATAGCAAAAAGTCCTCTTTGCTAGGAATTACTACACCGCGGGCTTACTTTATAAATAGAGTTTATAAAATATAAGGCGAAAAAAAGTCTTCAGTTATGGGTTATCTAATTACAGTGCACAAGTTTAGCAGCTTTCTTTAGAATTAGAATCTAAGGAAGGGGTTCCTATATGGGTCAGTCACAAGTAATGCTGCACGTGTTTAACAAGGCGGGTATTTTGAGAACAGCAGGGATGCTTATAAATCATTAGATAAAGTCATAAAGCTTCTGTATGTCTGTATGATAAATAAGAAACTTAAGCATACCTATGATTGACTCTGGTGCTTTCCATTTGACAAGACTCCTCTCTTTGGAATTGCTTTTGAACGGGTAAAATTTACGTACGTCTAGAGATTCTATTTTATAAGCTTAAGTTTTGTAACCAGGGTACATTTTAAGGATTCATACTCTTTATTTAATTAATTCAGGAATCCCTATCTACAAGGTCTTTTGTCTGAGATTTATCTAAGTGATTTCTTTTTGTTCCGCTAAAAATCTAAGGCTTAAGGTTAGGGGCTTATAAAGTCGTAATTCAAGTCATTCAATAGGAAGTGTACATACGAGTTAAGACAAAAAGAGAGTACATTACAGTAATAAAGGATACATTCTTCTCTAGTGAGAGGGGTCTAAAGAGGTTAGTTTTAGTTGCTTTGAATAAAAAAACCCAGGGTAATGGCATAAACACCGTGGCCCTTTTATAGAAGCTTACTTCGCTTCGGAATACCGATTTCTTGAAAGGAGAAACCCTAAAACCTCCTTAAGCTTTCGCATTGGATAGATAAAGGAGACAAGAATTTGTTAGTAGAATGTAGTAAAGTATTATGTCAGCCAAACACTTTTGATTTGTGAAGTACCAGAATACAGCAATACAGATAAGAATATTCTCCTGGGCTTTCCTCTTTTAATTCTCCTTAATTAAGCCCCAGAAGCAGAACAAGAAGAAGCCAGCGCTTATCCCTTTGCTCTTGCCTTTACCAGAAAAGGATTCCTCTAGCTGTATTACTCTTTAATAGGAATAGATTGTAATAAGTATAGGAGTTCTGTTGTTGTTAAGGACGATAGCTCTTGTCTTACTTGTTACAGATATAGAGAAGAGCCTTAATAGAGTCTAGTATACCTTGATCAAATTTCTTTGTCCCAGCATAAAAATAAAAGAGAACTCGATTTTTTTTAATAGTAAACGTGAGTATGTAGAATATCGTGTGTGAAGTTTTTTTTTACTTGTGCTATAATAACACCCGGAATTTTAGCAAGAGTATCCATAAGGAGATTGCTGGTTTAAATTAAAAAAAAACCAAAGTCTGAATTTCTAAACAAGGAGTCCTTGGAGTAGTGCTACTAAGAGCTCTGCGTTGAAAGTGGTTTGTATAAGTTTCCCAACCAAGGAATGTAGGTCAGGTTATAGGGTTTGAGAGCAATTTCATTTCTATGTTCTAGTATTCCTAAATACTTTATTTATCATAGCTTTTTGTTCTGAAGTAATGAGAGTTCTCGAGGTTTATTTTCAGTTTTAACACAAAAAACAGGCTACCCCTCATGTTGTTAAGGGCTTTTCTTCGTTATTAAGTATGCTATTTAGAGCTAATTGTATAGAGAGCTCCTTCCTGCTTTTGGTCAACCCTGCGAAATAAATTGAGATAGAATAATGTAAAAAAAAAATTGAAGCATTTTATCCTCTTTTGAATTCTAGTAATCTCTGGATTCATTAAGGTGATCCACGTTTTCCAGCTTAAAATAAAAGCTATACTTCTTTCTAGTATCAAAACAGAATACTGTACGGAACACTTTTTTAGAAATTCTAGGGCCATTTTAATGCACTAAAACTCGCTTTTATGAAGCCTCATGTATGATTTTTTTATCCATTTTAATTAAGAATTTACCGGGGTTTCCGCTAATTAAAAGGACTGCCGTATAAACAGGTTTACACTTAAGTTATTTTAAATGAGAGGGCTTAGAAAAACTTCGGGTATTTAGTAGTATACTTAGTTTTGACTCAAGAACCTCGGGATTCCCAATTACAGGTTCAACCAAAGGGGTTTCTATTTTAGTTATAGCGAAAGCCGTCTTTCTAAGAGTCCCATAATACTAGTCTAATAAAAATCCTCCGGTACAGCTAAGCATATTTACATTGTACAAGAGTTTCTTCTGACTTACTTAAAAGTTCCTTATTCTTAAAATGTAAAATTGGAGTAGACCTATACTAGGGATTCCGGGTATTGACCTCTTCAGCCCCGAAAATGACAAAGAATTTCTTTAACATCAAATGAAACAAAGAAAGGCCTATTACTAAATGTGAGTATTTTTCTTGTTCATCTTGTTAAAGTCTCTCGATTGACCTTTTATTCTTTGTACCGGGTCTATATAAAGCTTGTATCATGAGGGATCGCCTTTGAATGAAGGGATACTTTAAGGAATTTTCTCTAATCTAAATAAGGGATTCACAGAGAATGCGCCCCGGGTTTTCGTACTTCACTTCCGTAAAAGATGACTTATAAAAAGGATGTCTACACCGAATAATTTTCACTTAGAAGATTAAGATGCTTTTACTTAAAATACGGAAACCTCCCTTGTGTAAAAAGTAGCTTACGTTTTAATAATTATTAATTTGTAAAAGAAGGGATAGTAGGAATTATAAAGAGCAGCTAAAAGAAGCCTAAACCAAAAATAGCATTCCTATACTAGAGTAACCAATCGCAAAAACTGACGATTACCCTTTTACACACCTCGGTACAAGCAGTGGTCTAGAAATAGAAAGGAACCCCAGTATAATCTCTACATTACATACTTTATTATTACTTAGTTTAGTAATTCAGAAGTTTTAGAACTGATAGCATTAGCCTATTAAAGCAATAAGTAAATATCACAAGGAATAGCTTACACTAGTATAAGATCCCTTTTCTTTATATTTCCAGTTAATTTCATTCCAGGGGGTTTTCTAGACAGAGCTTTTCCAAGGAGCAGCATTAGGGGGTTGTACTTTCGTTCTTTCTTTAAGTTTTGCTGCAATTTTCATTTCTTGTTTATTCACGAGGATCCCTCAGTACTCATTAACAAGAAGAGTCAATCTCAGCTATCAAGACCTACAAGACAGCCTAAGACAGGAAATGCTAATAACCCATAAGACTAAGCTCCATAAGATACAGATTCCAGTTATAGGTAGGAGTTTAGCTCTGAGGAAGGTTAGGAATATATGAAAGCTATCAGGCGACCGAAGGTTGGGACAGATAGTGAGTATAGCTCTAGGGAAGGGTTGAGCCTAATAGGGAGTGAGATTAAAGCTACAGGTACAGCTATTAAGAAGATAGGTCTAGGTAGTTTTCTTTCCGATCCAGGTTAAAGTAGTTCACTTCGTTTCCTTTGTTTCTAGTATAAAGTTTGAAAGTAATGATAGGAATTCTCTATCTTTGGAATACATCCTTTGAGTTAGCAGCAATACAAGCACAAGTTTTCTAATATAGGAAAGACTAATATACTTTAAGAACTAGAGAATATCTATACCACTTACTGGACTTGAGTTTATAAGATTTTAAGACCCAGAAGTAGTCCGGCTTTTAGAAGCGCTTTTGACTTGACTCCTGAATTCCTGTTCTATTTAGAGGCGCTAAGCAAGACAGATTACACTTCTTATTATATACTTACTTAGATTTTCCCTATTCATTAGTAAATAGGATTTACCTTTAGTTCTAATTGTTTGGGTTTATGCCCTTTGTATCTAGAGTGTTAATTCCTTATAACTTGTTCTGGGCTTTCAAGGCGAGCTTGCTCGTTGTTAAGATTTTCCTTATACTTGGAAGCAGCCTTTTAGACTAGAAACTCTGTCATTTATCACGGGTTTAGCTATCCGGTAAGGGTTGGCCTTTGACCTCCCTTTGCGTTTGATTTCCTGTATTATAGAGTTCCCCTGTTATAGAGATTCTTTCTTCCTAAGCCTATAAATCAGCTTATACCTTTCTCAATTTTCTATTCCTAGCTCTGCCCTTAAAATAGAAGTTTCCCCTCTGACTTGCTCCTAATTTAAAGATACAAATACAAAGAGGAACTCTACTAGATAACTTAGAAAATGACTTTAACGTTAACTTTCTAAAAGAGTAGGATAATCTCTTACCAGCAAAACCTTGTACAAATAGGTAGTCGATAAGGCCCACACTAGATCTTTACTTTTGAAAACTCTACTTATAAAAGACCTAGGATTAGCTGAGCTCTAGTTTAAGTTCTATATTTACTATATCCAGAATAAGAAAGACTCCTAGCTTTTGGGCTACCGCGCCTCTAACTTGTAATTGGTTTACCGACCCTGGTTAAGGAAGTGAGATCAAATACATAAAACCAGAATTACCTATTACTTTTTCTTTCCGGAACTGGAAGAATCTCCTACAAAGAAATCCCTCAGAACGCCTATCTAAACTAACAATAAGGAAATCTCCCCTTATTAGAATTCCTATTAGAGAGTCATGTATATAAAGTTAATAGATTTCTAATAGGTATGGAGATATAAGAAAGAGTCTTTGTTAATAGTTATTGTACTATGAGGAAGAGAAGACAAGGCATAGCCTGACCAGTATTCCCTCTTTCCTTTCTACTTTGTTCTCTTAAGAGCATAAGCAACTCCCAACTTTTCCTTAAGAGAGCTACGCTTAGCTTACAGGCCTACTTGTCTTTAACCGAAACAGAGGATCTAACTTCACAAGACCATAAGTGCTTTCCCTTTAAACTTACCAAATAAGAATAGTAGATTGATAGGACTCCATATTGACTTATTCTTTCTATAAGCATTTTCTTAGTATTAGCTGTAACTAGAAAACCTTTCTTTTATTACATTTACTAGCATAAGGCAGTTAAGATAGAATCGAATTCAGGCACTAAGGGCTTCCATTGTGATCTTGACTGTGGATATTCTGATTTGTCGACTTGAGCGGCCATTAGCCTAAATAAAAGGTTGATTTAACAATTACTAAAGCTCTAAACTTCTCGGTTTCTAGGAGCCATGTAATTTAAGTTCTATTTGATTCAGAAGAAGCGATTCTGATTCCGGATTAAAAAAAGATGTTAGGAATATAGAACTAAAGTGAAAGTCTGTTTTACTTGCCGTAATCCCTTGGCTTTCTCAAACCAAGTCTAATTGAATACGAGTTCTAGGGCTTGGGAAATAAGTCTAAAAGGGTGGCTAATATAGAGTTTACTTTCTACTGTCTCAGAACAGTGCATTTAGTAAGAAAGAGGTACGATGTCAAGGGCTCTTAAGCACATAAAGGATCCTAAAAGCAGAAGAGGCAAGCTTGTTCAACCTTTGCCTGGACTAAATTCCGGAGTTTGTAATACCTAAGAAATACCTGAGAATGATATATTCTGAAGCTACCTTAACCTACTAAACACAGCTACCTTAAAACTTCCTTGCTGTTTTATATTACCTATTTTGCTACGGGTACAGGAAAGCACTAAAGAAGCAACCTTTTCAAAGCTACTAAGATCACTTAACTTCTCAGGTGCTAGACTCTTATAAACTACCCTCTATCAGGATCCTCTTAAACCCAGCTTTAGACTCCTTCTTGTCTCTTTTTAAGGACACGCTTCAGTATACTTTTCTTATTTCCCCTTTTACAAGTGTTTCCACTGGCTTGCTCTTTTAAATAGGCAGTATTCCTCTTTTTTAGGGTTGGAACCTGTAGTCTAGACCCTCTGTAAGAGTCCTTTTCTTACTCAATTGTATACCTTTTTATAAAATAAGAATTCTTCGTTAAAAAATAGGTTTATGATTGACCCCCTTGTAGTTGTAGAATCCAGAAAGGACTTTCTAACATTTTTTTTTAATATTATATTACGTAAGAAGAATCTAAACATCATTTACATAGGGTAAATCACGCAGTTTCGACGTTTGTATTCTAATTGTATTGATACGCAAGAACCTTTGTCTCTGTTCTTAGTTGGTGTATTGTTGCTAGCATTACTAAACAGCGACGTCTCCTTTTGAAAGATAAGCTTTTGTTTATTTCCCTCCTCGACTTTTCATCTCACTAGCAAACAAGGCTTGCCTGTTCTAAGCAAAAGGCAAAAGTATCCTATTTCTAGATATTCTGTGACTGAATGAGCCATATAAAAAAAAAAGTTTTAATTCGGAAAAACTCTAGAGCTATTACTTTAGCAGTATCTTTTTTTTAGGGAAAGTGGGATTGGATGACTACTGGATTTTCTAATTCCACAAAACCTTTAAAGATTGACAACTTATAACGGATCGGCTAAACAAGAGTCCGTGTAAAATACGGGTAACTCCAAAAATGTAGGACCCTACTCCTCTTTACTCTACGAGGGAATCCTCTGAACGCTCTAATTTTGGACCCCCAATCCATTTCAGTACAATACAAAATCCTATTAGTCTTCAAAAGGAGTATGAAAACTTTTCGTATTATTTTTACCAGGACTCCCAGGTACGAGTTATACAATGGCATTGGACTTCCCCTATAGGGGAATCCTAAGCTCAAAAGTAGAATTAAACAAACCTTACCCTATATTTATCAGTAAATGAAATTGGTATATAAGTATTACTACATCACTTTAGGGTAATGCACGGGTTTCCCCAGAAATAACAAGACAAGCTGAGATGTAAAAAGTCTTTTGTCTTTGTGGCTATTTATTTTATAAGGTGAATAAGAAAAGCAGGCTTCTTGTAGTCTAAAGCAGGATATAAGTCTTTTGTACGCGCATTTAAATGTCCTAGAACGTGATTTACTAGGTTTTGAGGGGATTGTTTTTCAATTTTCCGTGCGTAAGTTAGAGCTCTTTTTAATAAAATAAAGTGAAATTAATTAATCTGTTAAGCTTCAGGGTGGATCCTGAACTACAACTTCCGTAACTTATAGAGATTTTTTTTCTATTAATATTAATTCGGAATAAATTTAAGTATCTTTCCCACTATTAGAAGGAGTGCCTTGAATAACTGAAATTCACAGAGACATGAATACAAATAAGGGGCTGAGGCATTTCATCTTGATAAGGACTCTAGAATACAGTATTCCTCTACAGAGTAAAGCTTTTAAAGGCCCTCTGATTTAGTAGCAAAAGTCTGCGCGAATAAGGAAATTAATCCCTAAAAAAGGTTTTTGATGTGCTATTAATTGCTTGAACTAGCGCGCTTGGGTATATTTATACGTGTAACCTAGTCCTGTAACCCGGAAGTCATTTAGTATGGGAGAGCTTTTTATCCCTAAAGATCAAAGAGGTTTGGAAGTAATTGCAATTAGCTACCGTCTCTTATATAGATACTCAATTTATATTTATGGGTTACTAAGGAGCACATCTTGTAGCGGGAATAACATGAATTAACTCTGCGACTATCTAAAACTAAGAAATTTTAGAACTAGACGACAATACCCTTTGGGCAGTCAGGCTGGTATTTTGGGATCCCCAGCTTATCCATTTTAGGCTCTTTGTACATTAAGTTTTCTTTTAGCTTTAACCGCGGGCGGATTTGCACCTAAGTATCTTCGTACATTCAAACTTATTTCTAACAAAAAATTCCAGAATCTTAAACTTGATATCTAAATTTACGGTATTTATTTTAAGAGTACAAGCAAAAAAAAAAATGAAATTATATTTAGATAGGTTATCGAGGCTCTTTTTCTCTTCATTTATTAAATGCCCCTGATGGGGCCTAACGAAAGGGATCCCATCTTGTTCGTTTTTTAATAACCCTAGTAAAGGGTTAAGAGCTAGTACTTCAACTGATACGAGGAACGCTTCATTTTATTAGTTAAATAGTTTTTTGAAAACGGTCTCCTTTTCTAAGCGTCTTTAACTTCTGTATACTTTTATAAAGGTTGATGGGTATACCCGTGTCTTTTATTTTAATGAAGTTTTGACCGATATTATTAGCAGGTTCTGGTTTCTCCTAAGTGTGAGCTGATTTGAGGACCCTGTACCACCCCCTTACTACTGAGGGCTCGCAGAGGGATAAAAGCGCATTGTTATTTGTTTAGCTGTGGGAGAGACTCTTCTAAAAAATACATATAGGAACTGCTAACTTGGGCATTTAACGCTTATAAAACCTAACCGAGTTTTGAAGAGGACTTTTTCAAGTTAAGAAAAGAATTGATTATATTCTGAAATATTAGAAATCCCTACTCAATTCCACACACAAGCTACCTTATTGGGTATAAAGTTTCAAACCTCTCTATAGCATTAGATTAAGCCTTATAAATAAGTCAAACTGTGCCTGTTTAGAATTATGATGAAGTTCCTGCTCTGTATAGATAGCTTGGTATATAGAAGACTTTGCCTACCCTATAAAAAAAAGCCCTAGTAGAAAAGGTATTTCATTTGTTATTGAGTAAGAGGAGAAGGTTCATTTTGTCTCTGAAGGAAGAAAGTACAGCTTGATCAAGAAGAATCTTGGTTATTAGATTAGGTTTTGAGGTACTTTGCTTGTAAAATAGTAGAATTAAAACCTGGTACGAGGCCGCTAAGAGTCAAAATCTCTCTTTTAATTTCAAAATGTTTTATAATTCAAAAAAAAAACTATAAAAGGCATAACTCATTGTAAATTTAGCTTAACTAGTTATGTATACGAATGTAAGAAATTGGCGCCTCTCTAATCTAAAATACTCCCTAAGATTCTAGTTTTAAAACTGAGTACTATTTTTCCAATTAAAAGCCTATCCAAAGTTCTGTAATAATTTAGAGCTTAAAGCCTTCCTTAATTCCGTGCCTCAAGTCAAGGAGCACCCTCCTTAGCAGAAAGTTTTTTTTAGGGAATTTCGTATTTCTTTTCGAAAAGAAATAGATTAAAACTATAAACCCAGAGAGTCCTTTTTTATATAAATTACAACACAAAAAAACTTCTAGAATCCTTGATAATAAAGGGCTAATTATCTTAAACTTTTAAGAACTTTTAAGGATTCCCATAAACTTTGTTCGACTTTGCTTAACATTTCAGAATACTTTTTACTCCTCTAAGTTATCCGTATATTTTCGTACTTTTACTCACCCGGATTAGCAAGTACTAAACTTGTTTTGAGAAAAAAGACCCATAAAACAAGGAGGTACTACAAGAAATTACTGAGTTTTACTTTTTAGAGATTGCACAATGTTCGTAAGAAAGCCTTTAATGTCCCCAACATCATCCTTAAGAGACCTCCTCGTTAAGCTATTCTAGATAGTCACAACGTTTTTTACTATTGAAAGTCTTTACCATAAAGATATAATATCGTAAAGTATCTCAAGCAAGCTTGCCTGAAGTTTATTAGTTATTAGTAAAGCTGGTATGTAGCTTTAAAGTCATTTCATACCTGTGTCCCTTTTGTTTCTAGGTTCCCGATCAAGTTAATAAGTCACGAGGATTTATGTAAAGGGGCTAAGACTCAATCGGGGCTATTTCAAGGTAAAGTAGAAATTGTTAATAAAGTAGTAGAGTTTTTTTTTCCTTTTCATTTGTAAATTAAAACCTAGGAAATACAATTGAATAGAAGTATTCGTACACTTTAAATGCTTTTCATTCCAATGTATTAATGTATATAATATCTACGAGATTCTCCATCCTGGAAATCCTTGAATTTAGCTATTTCTCCTATAGGAATTGAGCACTCCGGAAACTCTTATAAAATACATACATCAAATTATGACTCACTCGTTCGGGAATTGGTGAATATCTGCTGGCTAACGCATTTTCTATCTGGGTGTTTTGGAATGAAGGTCTCACTTTAGAAATTGGATTCTTTCGTAGAAGTCTCATGGCTAAGCTTTTCATCCTTGGATTATTGCAGCACAAAGCACCATTACTAAGATTCCCGAAACAAAGGAAGCACGGATGGCTACCATTTCCTTTTGAAAAGTTACATCTGCTTGGTTGATTGCTCCTAGGGACTCTTCTTTGTTGAATTTCGATTACATTCAGGGGTTTCTTTCTCGCATACACCTTTACAAATATCTATCCTTTCATTACTTTATACTGGAGTTTATCCTTTCTTTAAGGTAAGGAGCAACTTACGATTAGAGAATTCCGTTTAAAAAAGCCTGTCTATACCTACTATACCTAAAAAAAACCTATTGTCTCGACTTAAACTTAGGGCTAGACCTTACTTAAAATATTTAGGATTAGAAAACTCTTCTAAGGACCCTATTCCATTGCTTAGCTAGTTTTGCAGCTGAATCCCTTTTTAATAATTCTTTGTTACTTATTCCTACTTTACAAAAACACAAAACAGAAATATAAGAAAACAGCCCCTACTTCTCTTTTGTAGTTATAAATTTACCTAGACTTGCTGCTTATTGCTTAGATACAAACATTTTTTTTTTATTTAACAACTGAAAAGCAAAGGAGCTCCTCCCTATAATGGTTTACTCATTTCCTTGTAATACCCGCTTTCTGTACCCCTTGTTGAGGCTCTCGTGCTGTGCTCCTTACAGTTCTATTTTTTAATTTAAGGTTTAAGGAATGCCTGGAAGTCTACGTGGGGCTCTAGGTCAAAAAGGTTTATACCCGTTATTAGCTTCGAGGATGCTTCGTTTTTAGATTTCTATGTATAATCAAAGGGGCCCATCTGAATAAGGTGGAGGAGCTTTGGTACATACCTCCCGATACAAGCAAAGTTATAACTACCAAATAAGGCACTATAGAATAAACTTTCTAAAACAGAATTTTATCTTGGGATAACCTCTGGGTTCTTTTACAATTACACAATTTCTGGATGAGAAAATTCTTAAGGGGTTCTCGGTGCATTAAAAACTAAGTCCTATTACTCTATTAGTATAGTAAAATCTGGATAAAAATTTCTTGTAACTAAGGTTTATAGAGACTCTATCCTTACGAGATAACAAGTACTTTGGCAATCCTCGAGTACTTCAAGAGGACCCTGATAATATATTATATACTAGGTATGCAGGGATCCCTATTATAGTTTATAGTATAGAAACATATGTATTAAAAACTTTGTGTGAATCTTTTTGCTTTAAAAATATCTAAGGGCAGAGAGAGAGGGACTCTTATTATATACTATGCTGTTTAGGCTATTCTTAATCTGGATCTGGGAATTAGCAAAGGAAACAGACACTCAATTGCATTGACATGCCCAAGACAAGCTACACCCAACTCTTCCCTTTGTACAGATCCTAACTTTCGGATTCATACCTTACCTTACTCGGTACGGATAAAGTTTCATCTTCTTTTGAGAGATAGTTGGAAATGACTTTAGTTGGTTTTCTTTTTAGTGAGACACAGTACAATGACTGGTATAGAATTCGGGGCACCTATATTCAGTTTGTATAGCTTCGGGCTAAAGGTTACATATTTTTGCTCGTTTCAGAGTGGTCATTCTAGTTCTAAAGTTTTCTTATATAAGTAAGCTGCACAATAGAATCCTGAACTAAAGTGGTACTCTTAAGGAGTTAGGATATTTATTGTTGGACATTTAAGTAGCTTCTTTTCTTCGGGGTTGCCCTAGAACTTGTTTAGTATACTGGTACTTCTTATCACCTTGAAAGACCTAATTTGCTTTTTTTTTTAATACTTGTAACTCATTTTCACACTGTGTTTTAATGACACTTATGGGTGTGGATAAACTCAAAGACTTACTTTATAACCCGTAGTACTTGCCTGACCAGGGATTTCTCTTTTTGCTGACTTTACTATTTTAAAAATATCACACACTAGTAGAAAACTCAAGGGGTACAAAGTATACCATAGTTATAGATTCGTTTTATTATGCCTCGACTAAACTAGCAGTCTTCTATTCAAATTTTATCCTTTTTTTTTAGAGAATATCTATTATTTCTTTATTCTTATAATTCTGGCTTTTAGAATATAAGGGAGTACCCCTTATTACATTATTGTGGTCTTTGTGTTACCCTCTAGTATCCTATGAGATTGTATAGCTTTCTGTTTAATCAGTAGGAGTTGTTGATAGGTGTTATAACAGAGTTTAACTAGTGCAAACTCTTAGGTTAAGCAATACATAACAGTAAGCCCTTGATATACATAGGAGTATGTGGTGTGAACAAGAAAGTTCTTCCTTAGCTCAGATAAAAAACCTTAAGTCTAGCTCAATAAATAAAAAGAACTTTATACAAAGTACTTGTCAGGATCCTTTTTACAGGTAAAGGAAGCCCTAAGACTTCATAATTTTTTAATTCATTTTAGGGGTTCTAGTTAAAAGGAATGCTTTTTTTGACTACTTTATTGAATACCAAGTAACTACTATTCATTAATAAAGATTTTTTATTTAATACTATCAAGAATATCCTACTAATCAGGGCGTTACCTAGATTTGTTAAACTTTTTAAGAAGAATCATTGGATTACAAGATATAAGGACTCCAGGGCTGCGTGTCATTGGTTCGAAGCGCCTAACTAGGAAACCCATATTGTCTTGGGTGCCTCTAGGTAATATCGGAAGCATATCAACTGGATCGAAAGATTTACACTTAAAGCAAGATAAAGTAAAAGTTCGGTACAGAGAAGAGTTTAGAGAAGGATTCTATGGATAAAATCACGAGATTTAGGGAGCATCTTGGCTGAGCGCGGTTTAATAGGACTCTTTTCTCACAGGGTGCCGCCACTTCCTTTAGAATTTCTGAAAGACTGCAAGTCTAGTAAAGGGTACTATCTATTATAAAGAATCATATTAACTTGAGTAAATAAAGTTGTACTAAGTTTAAGTGTAGTATAACACATTTAAGGTAGGTTAAAGTGACTTTGATTCTTTTAGTACTAGGACTAACCCTTGGTTAATAGTAAATGGAGACTCTCTGTTAAAACTTCTCAAGTGTGCAAAAAAAGAGATAGCTACAATTAGGTGTAATTCTTCCTTAGTCTTGGGGGTTATATAAGCTAAGTACTGTCATTTTTATGACTATAAGTTTGGCGGAATAGAGGCTTTTCATTTAACGAGGGGAGTTTTTGAAAAGCAGTTAAGAAGTTCCGTACTTACAAGACTGAGTTAGAAATACTGAAAAGGGGATAACCGAATAATGTTTTGCCTTTTTTCGAGCTTAAAAGATCCTCTTTATATAATTTTACTAAACTCCTACCTAAAGGATCCATATCAATAATAAGTATGAGTCACAAACAAGGAGTATCCTGTAATGTTATCCCGGGTTCTTACTAGAAAGTTTTGGCTAAGATCTATAAGCAGACCCGACTTGGACATTACTATAACTTTAATTACATAGAGTGATCGATTCCTTTTTTCCAGTATCAAGGGTCGCTGAGAGGTGTCTATATAAGCGATTCCAAGGGCAAAAAAAATCCTTATGAGTATCTTTGATATCATCGTCTAAAATGAAATGAATTATTCAAAGAATTCTTATTTTCTTATTTCTAGTAAAAGAGGGGTTTGAGTACACATTTTAATAGAATTTGCAACGGGCACCCATTTATGTCTCTGTCTTTGGAATAGGCGAATTTCCTAATATTTTACAAGAGTTTGATTTTATCTCTACTTCGCTGTTGAAAGTAAAAGGGGTCCTTGTCGCGTACTTTTCCTCCAATTTTCACGCTTTCTTTACAGGTAGGGGAACGGAACCTAACATCCGACTTTTCAGCTTTATTCTGGTGTCATCATCGGTACAGAGTTCAAGTCCTATTACACTCCGAAAGGGTACTTCTATTCTAAGAGCTTTCCTTGGATATAGAGACTTCTGCTCCTTTGTTTCCAGGATAGTAATAAAATGTTAAGGAGAAGTAGAGCTGAAAGTAAGCAGTTTCTGGTCTACTCACTCAAGTATATAGGTCAAGTTTTCTTCTCTTTCTCTAATCCAATTAAAGTAAGGAAATCCCTGCGTGCTGCCTTCTCTTAAAAAAAATGTACGTGTCTCACCAAAGCTGGATTTTACTTGCTGGGTAAGCGCTAATTTAGGAAAAGCTAAAAACTTAAAGACGGGTTACTTTTAATAGCTAAACAGGGGAGTCCTTAAGTTTATCGTTTTTTTTTCTTTAAAATTAGATATTAAATAGAATCTCTTACGCCAAGAGCAAGCTAACCCGGATTGTAGAGATTGAAACTCCTCAGCAATTTGCACCTCTCCTTTTGTAAGTTCGTAACCGTTTTAAACTAAAAATTCAATAGAAGTTCGTAAAAGCGGCACAAACTTTATTTTTTGCAAATATACTATGAACCGAGGAGTTAGTCTCACAGGAAAAGGTGTGCTAGGCCGAAATCCTTTAATTAAGTAGTTGGTGGTAATAGATAAAGAAGGAGTGAGATTTTGGTTACTTTTAGATTTTTATAAACGAGGTCTCAAAAGAGAAAACTTAATAGAACACGTAAAGCTGCAAGTAAAGGTTTACTTCGTTTACTTCTAAGGGGGATTCAGAGGCCCACTAAAAGAAAAAAGTAATATATTATGCGTATCTATATAATTAATAAGCGTCTAGCTTTTTAAACGTGTAACTAGGAATACTTAAAAATTTATAAGCAGTAGATATATCTTTCTTTATTTATTTTGCTAGGTTTATTTTGTATACGGCATACAAAAAGGGTAAAATTAGGGGTTCTTTCTTTTCTTCTTAAAGAGCGCGGGAAGGGGAGTATTCTCCTAAATTGTAAATCTAAACTCTCAAGGGCTCAGAGTTTCGGGGAGTTCTTAGAGGGACCTTTTTTATGAGTGCAAGTTAGTTTGTGGCTGGCTGCTTAATTGAATTCTTTATATGATTATAAGGATTCCGAGAAACGGGGCTTAAAGCAAATTCAATTTTTAGGAAAGGAAAAACTTTGTGCAAAAGGGCTTTACTTAATAGCTTGAGAATTTTTTAGCCTCCCAAATAAAGTGGCGCTAAAATTAAGAAACTCCTTCTAGGGTCATTTTAATGCTTCAAAAACTTTTTTAGGTGCTCTCATGTATGATTTTTCTTCGTTTTACAAATTTACTGCCGTTTTGAAAACTTATAGAGTTTCAAATTATTCTCTCTAACATAGACATAGATTTTTCCGGAATTACTTGAATCAATAAACCCGGTTGGGGACACGCTATAAGTTGAGTACCTGTTAACTTTTTATCCTGCTGGGTATTGTAAAACCAAAGCTAACAAAAGCACCCCGTGGAGTCGCAAAAAGTTTAGTTTTTTTTTCTAAAAAAGCGCGCCTAAGGGATAAAGCAAGGCTAAGGATTTCTAACATTTTTCTTACTCTAGCAAAGCTAAATCCATATTGAAATATAGCATTAATCAAAAATTTCTTGTACTTTAGTTGCTAAATTTGTAGTATCGGGCCCCTGTAGAGTTTACTCTTCAATTTCACCCGTGAAAAAAAAAGCAGGCTAGAGACTAAAATTCTGAAAAGTACAGACAAAGAGGATTTTTTCGGGGAAACTCTGTTTAGAGTAATGTTATGCCGAATTCCAGTAAAGTTTTTTAGCTTTTCTCTTTTAAAATTTACATGAGTGATCCTACCTAACTGAGAAAAATAGGTTTCCGTTTATTGTATTAGAGTGGCTTTGGGATGGAGTTCTTTCTATTTGGGAATACAGATTCGATTTTACTAAGTATTGTGTATAACATAGGAACTCTTTGTACACTAAAGGCAATAGTATGAAGAAGATAAGACTAAGCACATTAAGCCAGGATCAAGTATTAGAATATCTAGTAGTATAAGTTTTCTTTAACGGAAATTCCTTTTAAAATGTTTTACTTACTAAGTTTCAGTATAAAAGAATACCTATTAGGAAAATAAAAGTCATATAATATAGGACAATGCTAAAAAAAACCGAGGATATTTATACCTAAGTTTAGAAACGAAATTTTTTCGAACTACTGCGGTACTACAAAGGCAAACCAGAGCTTAATGAAAATACTGGGATTAAAGTAAAGCGGGGTCTTGAAAGGCATAATTTGGAATAAGAGGAATCTGAATCGGTTTAGAAGACTCTGGGGATACCGCTTAGAAATTAATTTAATGTAAGTGTCTAGTGGTCAGTTTTCAGCAGCTCTCCTGTCCTGATTGGGTTAGCCCAAGGTTCTTTTTTCTCATTTTCTCATATTGTATCATATGGCTCTTCATTCTATTTATTGTAAACCTTTATATAGGGTTTTATTGTTCTCTTTCCACAAGTGTACCCCTTATTTTTATTCCACTGGAACTGGAAAACCCTAACTCTCATTTTATTCCCTTAAATAAAAAACCTCTTGATATTTACAATTTACACAAAAGGGGATATCTTTATAGAACAACGAGTGTTCCCACCTTGTAGCAGCGCAAATAGAGTCAAGTAAAAGGATTCTTAAATATCCTAGGATTCCGCAGAACCGAGTATTAGTTCTACCAGCTGAACGAGCATCCCTATTAGTCTAGTAAAGTCTACCTTTCTTCACCTTATTTTAAGAAACTTTCTACGAGTACTTCCAAATAGAAATAACTCCTTTTGTCAGGGAAAAAAAACTAATAGGAAACTTTTAAAACAAAGCTTATATATAGCAAGAACTCTTACTTAAGTGCGAACTATTTAAGACGGACTCTCCAAATTTCATATGAGGGGTTCCTCAAAACATTTTAGGAACCGGCTTAAAAAGAAATTCTAAAGGACCCTTTATAAAACTAGAACTTTTGTGAACTTTGCTTGAGTACGCAGTAGTAGTAGTAGTTTTACACCTTGACGTGATTAGAAGATACTACAGCTAGTTTATGGCTTTGAGCAGCTCTTGGGTTAGAGCCTTAGAAAATTGTCTTAACCGGAATTCCCGAATTACCTTTATACTACCTAAGATTCTTTGACGGGAGTATTAAAAAGAAAGAGTCAAATACAACCTCCAAACAGCGCCCTTTAAGTTTCCATACCAAAAACACTTTGACAATATTCAGAGAACTTCTAAATGCAGTAACTCCTTGCATTGCAGGAAGGGTTTTACGCCTACAAAACACAAAAGCTAATAAAATTATAGAGCTTTCCTCCAGGGAAATCCTTGTTAGCTAGAAATGTAAGGAGCTTCTCTTTTGTTATGTTTGTTATGAAGCCCCTCTTGAATACAACTAGGCCCGTCAGCGGGTAGAAAAGAGCACAAGCTACAAAAGTGTAAGGATTCTCTCTGGCCTAGACCTTCCCTCGACTGCTAAGATAGAGCTACACTTGCATGCACCATCAGCTACAGAAGAACTCAAACAAGAAGAACTAAGACAATCAGTCTCTGTCAATGTCAATCTGTATTCTATTCTGTGCCTTCAATCCCTGATGTTGAGAGTCCTCTATTTCTTACAACCTACTAGAGAATCAAAGTGTCATATTCCTGAACCGGCTTACAAGCTAGGAAGATTTGTAGTTAGGAATATACAACAATAGAATCTCCTCAACCTGCATAAGCTCAGGAATACATTTACACCTTCACTCAAGTAGAACTCAAATTTTAGGAATCTCCTCGCTGCAACAGCTTTTCCTTTGAGACTTAGGATTATCTCCTTTATCAAGCTTTAACCGGTAATTACTCCTTCTTATACTACTAAACAGGAATTTAAGAATCTTAGTTTAGCTTACTGCCTTGTTTCATTAAGGACTTAGAATCCTTTAATTAAGTACCTGCGCACCTTATACAAGGACATTTGCACCACAAGAATACCCATTAGCACCTTCTAAGCTAAGCTCATAAGTATCATAAACTCAAAGGAAGACTAATACAAAATGGGATTCTCTACAACACAAATAAAGAAACCAAGGCATATAATTGACTATCATAAATAAACAACCGGTTTTCTCAGATCTAGCGGAATCATGCTTATCCAGAAGAACTTCGTACCCAAGAACTTAAATCTGTATTCTGTTATCCACTGTCAAAGAAGACAAAAAAAAGTGCACCTTCAAGAACAACTGTCAAAGTGCTACAATTATCAGGAACCTCCTTTAAGATTAAGACTTATGAAATGTCTGCATACCTCCCTGGAATACAAAATGTAAGACTCTATTTGCTTAAACCTGAAATGAGAATCACTACTCCCTAAAAGACCTACAACTTGACTTCTGCGCTAGGCTAGACTTTTCCTTATATAAATATAAAGAAGGAGAAGTTTAAGAGTTTTGGTGTAATTTAAATATCCCAGAATTCTTATCAATGGGAAGAAAGACTTTCTATTTTATGTAATCCTTGTTTGCAGTAATAAGAGAATTTTCTTTTTCCTTTAATTGACAGGGTAACGCTCTTTAGAAGCAAGCTTACTCCTGATTTTCTTTGTTAGCTTTCCTGGGCCCTTAGTAATAAAGCAAGGGAACAGCCTTTAAAGTGAGACTTTTATCTCAGCGCCTTGCGGGTACTTACTACTTTATATTAGATGACTTTACTTTTCCCGGTGCCGGCTCATATATAAAGGCTTTTGCAATTAGAAATCCAAGTAAAACTTTATTGTACAGTATAGATTTACAAGATCTATAGGAAAAATGCTGCTTAAACCCTAGTTAAACCCCCTATTTCCTCATTCCCAGCCTCACTAATTCGAGCATAGCTCTAGTTTTTCGCTGGTCTATATCTTAGTACGATCCAGCATTCTTGTTGATGGTAATGCCGAGCTTGCTTGTTTCTAACATGCTAAAGGTTCCAATCGAGTAAATCGGGTTCCTTTTTGGGTCGGTATTAAAGGCAAGTGAAGCTTTTGAAAGTGAGTTCAAATTTTCACTACAGGAAGAACTCATATGTAGTTTAAACTGTTGCCAGAAAGATTCCTTATTTAGTGTAGTTAAAAGGACTTATAAATGGGTATTCCGGTTGGCAATAGAAGATAAGCTTTTTTACTAAATGATTCGATTTCCGCCTTGTAAGGAGGATCTAAGCGCTTTGAGGGCAAATCCCCCTTTTTGCTTAATTCAAAGGCTGGTTTATCGGGTGTTTCTTAGATTAGAAGTAGTCAGAAATAGGAAAATAAGAGGAGTATTGTGAAGTAAACTTAGAAGCTTTAAAATCCTTTATTATATACTTACTTAACTGAGCAGGGTCCTATGTTTTAGACCCCTTTTCTCATTTCATGGTATTCCCTAGATTTTACCCGTAGAGAACAAAGAACTTCACTTTAAGTTAAGAGTACTGATGAAATTCCTGGATAAACCTAGCCCACGCCTTGTAAAAGCAACAAAACTGAGAGACAACCTTCTCCTTTTCTATTAAAATAGTAAACCCCGAGAAGGAAGACTCATTTTTTTTTTTAAGTATTATACCCTTATAAGTGAGTCCTTTTGCAGGAAAGCAATCTGGATTAATTTGAACAAGGTATGGTCCTTATATAAACTCTCGTCTAAACCCGCATATAGTCTTTTTATATCTCATTATTTTAGAATTTCTCTCTCTTTTTTTTTATAATAATTCCTAGAAGCTGCAAAACAAGTCTTTTTATTAGGCTTGGAAGTGCTTTCCTTTTGCCTTGACTTGTTTCCTACGGGGTCTCTCGTACAAAAGGGGGCCTTTAAAAGTTAAGTTACTCTGCCAGAATATTTGCGCTATCAGGGCAGGGGGAGCTTCTCAGAATAAAAGACTAAAGACAAAGGCTGCTCCTATTACGTATTCTTAACAGCTTTACTACAGGAGTGCTAAGGGATGCAAAGTAGACATAAGCATAAAGATTTCAGGTCTCTTTCTCTGGAATTTAGCCCCCAGTAAATAAGAAACTTATAAATTGCTTTCTATACTCGGATCAATTATTAAAGTTTGGAACAAGAATAAGGTACCCCTCTTAAATTATAACTAAATGACTTACTTGAAAAGGAAGAGCCCCTTGAATCTTAAACTTTCAGAAGTCTTTAAACTCAATTCGCAGGGATACTCAGGTAAGTCTAAAAAACGGGTCCTTGTCGCTAAAGTACTGACTCTAAAAAAGTTATGCCAGGCTCATCAGTATCAGTATTGTGAAATTCTATAATTGTGAAATTCTATATAGCAGAAATCCGTAAGTAAATAAGTTTCTTCTCAGAAATTTAGCCCCACTTCTATCTTATGATAACTCTGGAATACCCTCTTTTCAGTCGTTTTAATTCCCGCAGCTAGGTATATCTATATGAAAGAGCACCAATTAGGGCTAAGGGTAGCTGGATTCCCTATAGCTCTAATTTGTTCAAAGGCCCTGTAATTTAACTGATACCGACAAGCCTGCTAATATTTTTTTTAATGTAAGTCTATTTCTGGATCCTTATTATACAGCCCCTTTTCTTTTTTGTCAAGTGAGAAACGCGAGTATAAAAAGCAGATAGCGGCTCCTTTCAATTTAAAGGAGGGGTATCCGAATTGACCTAAGTTAAGTATCCTTTGAATTTTGCCCCTTATATTTTCCTTTTTCTTGGTTAATTAGTTATCCTTGTAGTTATTGATTAATATTTGCAATTTTGTCTGTTTTGTAGGGTAAAAGTTTCCTTGTGCATTTAGTATGGAGTCTCCTCAAGTATTTCCTGTTATAGTTCTAAAAGTAGAAATCAGTTTCCTAGTAAATAGCTCAGTGCTGCAAGTTGTAGGGAAGGTATCGCATAGTCTTTTTGCTTTGTTTAGTCAAGAGGGGCACATGTACGAGAATCCGGGATTCGTTTAATTCTTGTAATGCCTAAGGTTTTAACAGGGAAACCCATACATATTAGGAATTCTTTTCCGCTAGAGTCTAGGGGGTATAGATAAGTAACTCTTTGTTCAGTTTATTGGCTTTGGCCTGGAAGAATCAGATAGAAAGCTTCTCCCCTAAAAGTTCTTTTACAAGAGTCATCCATAGCTTTAGTCTTCTCTTCCTTTTAGACTTCTGCCTATTTTAGGGGCTTTCCTTGTTCTTATTAAAAAAAGCTGCTTCTAGTATAAAGATATAAAGAAAAAACACTCTGCTGCCTAAAGGACACTAAATAAAAATACGCCTACGCAAGTTCCTATGCAGGTTGAATTCTATACAATTTCAAAAGTAGCTAACCAAAGAGCTTTGTAGGAAAAGGCATAATATATAAAAATAATAAGCCACCGGGCTTCCTCTGGAAAGAAAAATCTACCTTTAGAAGGACTCTTAATCCTATTCTAGCACAAAGTAATGACACCACTAAAAGTTATTTGAACTTTACTAACCAGGGCGAGCCTTCCTTCCTAAAAGCGGGCAGTAGCCGTTTGAACAAAGAATTTCAGCATTCTGTGATTGATATTGTGTCAGCAGTGACCATCAACCCTTATTATTTTTAACTTTCTATTTTAGGGCTTTTCAAGGTAGTTGAGGATTTTACTATATTATAGCGCAGGGGTTATTTCAATACGGGTATATCGAGGGTAAGAAGTCTTTTACTTAGTAGAAGTTTCCTTTTTTCTTAATTCGTAGTAGACATGTATTTTCAGGTAATATAAACTTTCCTTGTACAGGAACTTGAGTAGTTCCGCTATATAGTACCACAAACTATTCCAGTTTTAAGAGTAACAAGTATTCCATTTCTTTATCTAAGTGATTCTAATCCCCTTTGTTTGAGAGACCCCCTATTGAGAGCTATCGTACTCCTCTTGTTCCTTTATAAGTTTATGATTCCTTATTAAGCCTTCTACATTTCATTTTTAGATAGTATATCCTAAAGGAGTACGGCTTTTGTACGATAATACGAGTTTGAGTAAAGTACTAAGCTATTTTCTTTGCTGGTTCTTTTTTTTTGAATTTAGTGGGAGTTTCTAAAGAAGCACTCAGACAATCCCTATTAGGAGCGAGTGCTAGATTAAACTTAAGGTATAAAGTTACAGGCAGGATTGATGGCATATTGGACATTTTCTAGTGTGTTCGACCTACCCTATAGTAAAGGCTATTAAATTGTTACAATAAACACGTAAAACTTTTAATGACTTGAGCTTCAAATCTTTACTGTCTTAGCTTAGAAACAGAACATGAAATACTTCTAAAAGTAAAAAACCTACCTAAAGGAAAACCAAATCCATGAGCAATACATCCTTTGTACGATTCCACGCGCTATTACTGTGCCCGCTACCCTTTCTCGATTCCTTATATTCTTTACTTTCTTCTGAAGCTAGAAGCTATATACGTCCCAGACTTCGTATCACTAGATTTCTTAACTAACTGCTATACCGTCTTTCCTTTTATACGGTTCCTAGCAAGGACTGCGAATACCCTTTTGCACTAGTACAACAACTTTGTATTTGTAAGAGACTTTTCTACTTAATTAAGCGAAAGCTTATTTTCCCTTTTAAATAACAAATTGGGATGTAAAACTATAAACACGGGAATGCAGGATAAAATTACCTTTTTAGGAAGCCAAATAAAGAGAAAGGTGTATCCGTTTTAACTTCTTATATTCTATACAGCAGCACAAGATATGCAAGGGGTAATTTCTTATTTGGTTTAGCAGCTTAAACTACCTACAAGTGCCTGGTATTCTATTCCCGGAAAATTCGAAGTATTCTGGATATAAAAAGGATTTATGAGATTTAACTCTTTCTGCGAGCTTCCTAACAAACAAATAACAAATGCTTTCGAAATAAGGAGACTTCAGTATCGAGTAGCCCCTCTCCTGACCGTTTTCGCGAGTTATCCGAATCGCCAGAAATTTGTGTACTGAGCACCTGGATGACAGCACTCTCTCCATGATTAACAGACAGGGGTTCCCGCCGGTTTACTAAAAACTCAAGGAAATTGAAAGAGTGACTAAAAGGAAACCTTCGTATTAGTAAGAATTCTTGCTTTAAAAAGTATATCTAATTTTTTTTACTACGAGATAGACAACTAAAACAGCATAAAAATGACTCTGTATAAGTCAAGGGACAATAAAGTATTTGGCTTTTTTAAAAGCGGAATCCGTAGCGAGTAAAGTAACTTTTCTAATTCTGATTGCTAGACTTCTTCTAGGGAAGTCGTTTTCCTAGTTGGCAAGACAAGAGATATTCTGTGTCTGATAAGTAATAAAGAGGTTTGCTGTGTTATTTACTTTTGTGGGGTTTAGGGTTTAAGATACAAATCTAGATTTAAGTTATAGAATATTTCAGGGCTTTCTTTTTCAATTTAGTAATTCCATTTCTTCCAAGACATATGAATTCGAGTAACGCTTTGTATAGGGTAAAACCCCTGCTTTCTACTAAAGGACAGTTTAGGTAGTTTATTTATAAACTTCTTCGGTTATGTATTTTAATAAGTGTCCGCTCCTAGTGATTCGTGGCTCTACTTTTGTCTTAATCTTAGGCAGTACTTGATTTATTATCTCTAAATTTTTACATTTCGGAGGATTTCCTAACTAGTAAATATACAAGTACGAGTACATAAAACCGTCAATCCAAGATATCACTGCGTTTTTTAATCTGCTAGCTACTAGTCTAGAACACCTCCATACTTAGTAAAAGACCCCTTATTTGTTCTTCTGGTTAAGTTGTCCAAATCTGAGAGAGATATGTGGGCGTGAGCAGTAAGGCTATAAAGATAAATTTCCGTGGATAGAAAAATACCACACTTTCTACATCATAAGGATAAGCGGGGCAATAATAGAGGTATAATCATACACAACGGGGTACTAACGTACGTTGTAGAGCGCGTGGGCCTTAGAATTTGTTTCACGATAAAGGGGGTTCTTCTTCTCTTTTAAGTAACAAAAATATAGTAGAAATTCCGGTTAATAAAAACAGCCTGGGTCTAAAAATGATGCAAGAATATAATAAAAAGGTTCTGGTTGACTAAGTTCCAGCCAAAGAGGGAACTCTTGAAAGTACTTTTAACGGGGCCCCTAATTTTAAAAAGATCAAATACACCAAAAATTGAGTTAAGAATAAAACGCTATAGGGCATCCTTTATATACAAGCCGGTGCGTAATGTTGTTCTACAAGTTTAGCCCAGTTACAGCTACGAAACCCCTTGTTAAATATTAGTACTTGTACTAAATCAAGAAGGATTACCAATAAACCGACGAGAAACTCTCAAAACCTCTCCGTGCGAAGGTAAGATAAACTTCTCCTATCTATACTACACTGAATAATTAGCTTCTTCTTTTAGAGACTTCAATTTCAGTAAATCTGGTTAATACAAAGCAACCCATTTTTGTATGGATGTCACAACACATCAGGACTTTATTCTTATATTACTAACAGCTTTTTAGGAACCTGAGTATCTTGTTGTATTACTACTAACTGGAATTTTAATTGCGAGCTATCCTTTACTTTTTCTACATAACATATCAGATAAAACACGGGTTTAGGCTACGTTTTGCTAATTATTTTTAGGGCTTGGGCAAGTCACAACTAAAAGGAAGGGATCCGGTATTCTACACTTTGTTTACTTCCTGTAAAGGGTCCTATTAAAAAACTCACTTGTAGCTTACTGTTCATGACACTCTAACCTATAATAGACTAACAATTTCACTAACTCCTCTCTTTTAAAGGACTTCGGGATTTCATATCAAAGTTGATCTTGAAGAAAAGATACTGCGCACTAGTAGGAGTCCCTGCTTTTTTAAGAAGTGGTATTCCTACATGTTTCGAGGGAATTTTAGTGAAGTTTAGATCTCAGTTATAGCTCTAGTTTGTTATTATTTGTTTTCTTATGACGAATCTTCTTCATAAATTCTGGGTTTACACGTACGTTTAGAATAGAAAGTGAGCCAATTTCTGCACTAACCAAAGGGTTTTGCTTACAGGAGTAGTTTTCTCCCGGTTATCTGTTCCTCTTTTTTTTAGAAAATTTAGTTAGTTTTTTTATTCACCTCTACTCTGGAGTGGTTAGAGTTTTTGCTTTCATACAGCGATAGAAGGCATACCCGTTCGTTCTTTTTATCTCTATATTAGACGAAACCTATTAGTATTCTATTTAATCCGATCTTGTGGGTTCGGTGAGTAGAGTCAATTATTTTGATTCTATTACTGGGTCTGTAGATAACGGCAGTTCAGTATTTAACCTATTTTGGCACATTCGTGTAAAGAGTTTAAGACCTTCCTTTGTATTAATTCAGGAAGTTAATTTGTTTTTAGTAACGAACACATAACAAGAAAATTTCACTGGGAAAGCCCTAACAACTATACATATAAACTTCTCAATTCCTATATGATATAACATGCGACTCGTTCGACTACTTTACGTTCGTTTTCTAAGACTAATTATAAGATCGGGAGCAGCTGGGATATGGGGGTCAGTAGGATTTTAGAACCATCGACATTTAATGAGTTGGCAGTAGCTGAGCGTGACGAATAACACAAAGCTACAAAGAGCGCGAGTACCTTAACTAAATACTATCTCCAGCCCTGCATTTTTTTCTTAGTTATCATGGAATATATGAAAGTTATGAAGTTCACTTTCCCTTGTCCCAGCAAGCACGATAGTGTTTTGATATGAGGTTTTTTGGAATTCAAGTATTTTTGGAATTGGAAGAACAATAAGACGTATACAGAAATATGCAAGAAATAAGCGACTTCTCGTTGCTCGATTTAGTGAGGTAGAGAGATCTATCAACAGGAAGCCTTGTATAACATTCATGGTACTTTGCTCAACAGTTTCTAAAAACTAAGTTCAGTGGAGGGTCTTACCTTTAATTCTAGTTCCTTTTTTGTTAGGAAACCCTAGAAACTTTGTCCCAAGATTTCTAATTTCGTACTTTCGGCAACACTTGTTACCTTTTAGGCTTCCCTCTTGTATTAGAAATTCCTAAACTAGTATTTTTTAGTATATACCGAGAATTAGCCTACTAGAATCTTGTACACCTACCAGTTGTGGTGTTTTTCTACTTAAACTAGTAAGTTTTTAATTGGTAGACTAACTAAGGACAAGTTAATAATAAGAATATCTAGATTAAATAGAGTTTCGAACCCTCGTTGGTATGTAATCAAGTAATCAGTTATAAATATTATAAATTGGGATCAATAGAGCAAAAAAAAAAAAAACTAGTATAAATCCGTCATAAAAGTCATTCAGAACCTGGAAAATTTAGGGGTAGTCCAATAAATGTAATTAGTACATATTAAGTTCTTTATACCCAGCGTATAAGTGTATTTATACGATATTTATGAGAAAGTAAGTCAATATATAGATATAGAGGGACTCCGAGGTTTCTACTCTAGGCAGCACACACCTTCCTTTACAAATATCCACAAGAGCACCCGGGATTACCTTATGTGTTTTAAACAAACTTCTTTGACTTTTAAAGTAGTCCAAAATAAGAGAAAATCAAAAAAAAATGCATTAGCATTAATAGAGGACTATATCCACGTACTGTATCTAACAAGCTTTCGAGCGCAATACTGCGATCTATTTGTTTTTTTTTGGTTTCATCGAAGACAGCGCATACTTTGAATGACAGGGAAGCCCTATTAAAAAAAAAAGTTTAATACTTACAAGTTTCTATTTCTTGTATGTTTAGGATACGGCTTGAACCGCTGACCCAAGTACAAAGTAATTTGAAGTCTCTTGTTCTAACCAATTATTTATAGAAGGATATATAGAATCTTTCTAACTTTACACTCTACTTATCCTTTTAAACCTGGAGAAATTGGAAGAATCTGTATAAGGCCCACTTTGGTAGAGTAAGGATGTTTACAGTCAGTTAGCGTAGCCGTATGAGTGCTCTGTTTTATTTATTGATAATAGAAGCAAGAGTTAGAACTTATTATCTGGGGAGCTTCCCTTCCCAAGATGTCTATTTCCTTACCCCTAACTGCTCAAACTCTTTCTACAGGTTGTGTTGAACTTGTAATAACTAGTCGAATTTTTTAGATTACGCACCTATGACTTTCTTCAAAGCAAGGTACCCCCTGTGCCCTACCAAAAAAAAATGGATATGGTATCAAGTAGATTTTTTTTTTGTAACTATTTCTTAAGACAGGTTCTTTCCCGAGCTCCTTATAGTAATAGTAGCGCTTTTGCTTAGTCTTAGAGTTCTTTATCTGCCTAGTATTTTCTTAAGCTCCTATTTTTTACTACCTGTCAACTCTAGAAATATCTACTGCAGAAAATGCTTTTTGTTATTATACCCCATACTTTGGAATAACTAGAAGTATAGAATTAAGAAATGACTAGCATTTATTGCCCGCACTTATAGGATTGATTCTAAAGATTTTTATAGATAATTTATATCTGACATTAATGAAGGGTAGAGTTTTTGTATGCTACCCACTACACGAGCGTAGGTTCGACCCCAGCCAGCTTACAATAAACGAGATACCATAGGTACTCAAGTTTTCTTATAATTAGGCATATCTCGACCATTTGCAGAACATCCGTTTTTACTAAAAAAAATGATTCATCGTCTAAATAGAAACTTTTTAGGCAGGGAGTTTAGCTATGGCTGGCAAGGAAGGAGAGTTCTTAAATTACAAATTTATGTCTCGAATTCCATAACTTCAGGAATGTTATAAAATGTATGTAGAGGTAGATAGCTAGGGTGGCTATGGAATAAGAAGGGTCCCTTTCTCTCTAAGGATAAACTAAGGTTTATCATTCATTATCAAACTACATACCTCAATCTTTCTTTGGTAGTAACTATCCTTATCTAGATTTTTTTGGTTAAGCGGGCCCTCGTAAAAAGGGAGAGCTTTGTATTAACTTTTATAAACAAACCTAGAAGGGTACTTTATTTTAGGTAGTTACTATTTGCAGTATTTATAAGAGCAGCGCTACCTTTTGTATAAGACCCGTTAATAGGGAAGGAATAATTCAAAATGTAAAATATAAGAGAGTCCAGGGCCAATAGGAGAGTTTTAAAGTTCCACAATTCGTGTTTTCTGTAGGGAGTTTACCTAAGTAAGCTCTTTCAGAGGAGATCCATAATTAATTAGTAGGACGCCTTTCGCTTAGGTTTATACCTGGAAAACCCTGCGTTATTTGTTCATTCAGTTTACCCGTTAGGAAGGAGGACTTCAATTTAACTTATTTGTATTTGACCGACTATTAATAAATAATAGGGCCCCGTGCTTTGACATAGAGCCCTAGTCCTAGTATAGCTAATACAGACTTGTAACTGAAAATCCTTACATTCAACCAAAATTAGGAATAAGTGGAGAATCCTGTCAACTTTGTTGTAGTAAGTCCAAATGCAAGAGTATTTACTGAGTTATAATAAAAAAAAAACCTCCACCTCATGCGAGGCTTTGAATCTTAACCAAGAGTAAGGCGTATAAAAACAGAATCTATTTCCTTTTTGTTTCGTCAACCAGCCTTCTATAAAGAAAACTTCTTAGTACCACAGCTCCGGTTAGAGATGTATGTATGTACCTTTGAAAACGGGTCTTTTGTGTTATATCTCTTCACCTAGGTTTTCCTGACTTCAAATTGTAATTTTTTTTAATAAGCTTTGTATAAACACAAGGAAAGCTACTAGAGCTGCCCCTTTTCTTTTATTAGGCATACTAAATTACAATTGGGATAAAGTAAGGTTTATCGACACCGGAAGACGTCCGCCTGAAATAACTCTCATATCTAGAGACTCGGACTTCCGTACAGTAAGATTAAGGAGAAACTTTTGTGAATACTAAAAAATCTACGAGTGTATACTTCTTTTATTAGTGCTTTGAGATCCCTATAGGAATTTAAGTATTTATAAGTTATTTTTTTACTGTTCAAATAGTAAAAATCCATTTTTACTTGATTTGGTATTTTCGAGTGTTTATTTTATAATAAGCCGCCCTAGCTACTTTTGAATGACTGCACAACAATAGCACAAAAAAAAAAGGGCAATGTTAGAAGAGCTCTACCGGATTCTAAGGGGGTACTCTAACTTCAGTTTCTGCAACTATCTAATTTTATTTACTTTGTGTTAGCTTTTCTAGTTACTTTTACACGGACCTAACAGTATATTAACCGGAAAATTCTTAAGTAGTTTATAGCTCTAGGAGGGGCTGGGCTCTTATCTTATAGGTATTCTTCGAAAGATAGTTTAGATATTTATATGTACTAACCTGGTTTACAGGGTTCGACTGGCCGAGACTTTCTTCTAGATTTTACTTATGCCTGTACTTTGTAGTATCATAGTGATTCGATGCTTTCAGATGCATCCCCTTTACAAACCCTTTTTTATTATAATTTTTAAAAGGAAGTAAATGCTTAATTCAAATTAAAAGAAAGCTTTATGACTCCCCTTCCTTAATCTTAATAAGGATTGAACTGAACTCATAAAATAAAAAAGAAAACTTATTGAGTATTTGTAAGTAACCTCCGGAAATGAGAAGCACGCATAACATATCACAAAAATCCCTCAAAAGCGGATACGGGTCGAACGTGCATAGGAATCCCTTAATTATATTTAGCCTTTAATCTCTTGTGCTTGTTTAGTATGGGTATACTTGTATCTGAACCGATCTACCGTCAAGGTACTTTAGCCGAATCGCCTAATGAAGTTATTTAGATTAGTGCTTATCAACCGGTTACAAATCATACAAAGGGGGCCCTCTTCCTTATTTATTTGTAGTAGAAATTTGTTATACTAGGGGTACTATAGCAGGATTAATTCAAAAGACCCATAAGTTCAAGCTCTGGGGCAGCTCAAAAATTCCCGGAAACTTGGAGGGAAGTTCTTAAAATTATTAAGATACGCCAGATATTTATTTTAACAGAAAGGGCCTTGAAAGGAGTTAGGATATACTAAAGAGTGAGACACAGCATAAATAGACTTCTGCTTTAATTTAACTAACACAGAGAGAGACTAGACCTGAATAAAAGGTGTGAGAAAGGAACAAAGCAAAGGGTTTAAGATTCTAATGGAAGTGCAACTAATGGATTTAGGAGATTCTATTGTTCGAGAGTAGATTCCTAATTATGTATTGCATTAGTCTTAATTAAGATACTCTATTATTTCTATAAATAGTTGAGGTAAATTGTATTCTTGTTTATGGATTTCCCGAACTTGTACATTTAGGTACTTTTCTGGTAAGTTGTACTAATAGATTACTAACCGAGCTAGAATATTGTATTAGTTCTTCTGATAGCCAGCAAAGGATAATAGCAGAAACAGAAAAGACTTAAATGAGTTCCTGTATTCTTCTGTGTAAGCAGGTAAAGGCGAGCTTTCTGAGGATAACTGATAATTTATTAGTTCTATTCTTGGTTTTGAGATTCCTAACTAGAAAGAATCCTTCATAGTTTTATTGTCTTTGGAGCTAATAAGCCGGTAAAGTCAAGCAAGTCATAGCAGTTGTTCTTGTAAGCCGATATATCTAGCTGGTAAACTGGTAAAGGTATAGCTGCAAAGACTCCTAAAAAACAAGGCATAAGGCATAATAAGTCAAAAAAAAAGGTAAGGTACAGATTTTCAGGTGTGAAAGCAGTTCTAGGTCTGATATTCTGAAGTTGGTGTGTCTATCTATAGTGTGTGTAATGGATGTACTTACAAGGTTTCTATCTATAGGAATTGTAGCATTTCTTACCCAGAACTCTAGATAGGGTAAACCGATCCTTGTGCAAGGAGTGTTCTATAAGCCAGCTAGATAACAGATTCTAAAGGGATTTCTTGAGCATAAGGAATAGACGGAATAGATAGAGAATCTTTTCTTGAGTTATAGCAAAGCAAAGAAAGATGTTAATCCTAAATCTTAATGGAAAGCCTGCCAAGTGGAGCTAAAGAATTGAATCTAAGAAAGACTTAAATGAGTTCCTGTTTTGGAGTGAATGAGTCAATAATACCAGGTTGGACTTAACAGGGTTTAGGGTTTCTGTCTTTGTATAGCAAAGCGATCATCTGGTTTATAGCCGGTAAAGGTGTTATCCGATAATGTATTCCAGTATTTTGTGTATTCAGTTGTTTGCAAGGAACCTATTTTCCATATTCTTTCTTTTTTTTGAGTTGAGAGTATATTACTATTGTTTTAGGAAAGAATTTAGAAAGTAGGTAATTCAAAGGGCTTCTCCCCAAATGTGGGTCAACTGGTAGGGAGGATAAATGGCATTCTGTTTCTAGAGCTGGAAAAAATCATTTCGATATTGTGTTTAGTATCTACTCCTAATCATGAGTCTTTCTGGAAAGTATTTAAGAAGGGAGTTGCTTTATATGTCATAAGTACAAAGGAATTAGAGACTATCTTGATAGTAAACAACAGCAATTTATTCCTTTTATTCTATCTCTTATCTAGTTCTGTGGGTATCTCTCATAGGTCTCCTAACTCTAGGACTTTACCTTTAGTTGTCTTTAGTAAATAGGTGGTAATATAATAGAAGTAATTCCGCAGTATTAAAGTATTAACAAGGTTTTAAAAGAATTTGAACTATAAACTATAAGAAATCCAATGTTTTTTTATGAGTTCTAAAAAGGTACCGGATATAGAGCTAGTATAGTGTTTAGCCTTATTTTCTTTCTTTTGGGTATTCTGGTTAGTTTAAAGGCAGGATATTTTGGTATTGTTAGGTTTCGGATTAGCTAATTATTTCAGTTTTTGAATTCAATTTAGGAATTCTCAAGTCATTTGTATTTTGTATCGTTTTTAGAGCCTGCTCTTGATTGTCATTTCAAGTTTTCTAGTCTTTAGTTATTTTGAAGGGAAGATTGCTTTTACAAATTAGAATTCTGGGCTGTATCCTTCAGGTTTTCAGTAAAGGTAAATAAGGTCAACAAGTGAAAAAGGTTCTTTCCAAGTGGTTTTGGTTATAGTGTAGGGTTGACTATACTCAATATAGACTAATCTTAGTATCAACACCTTACTTAGGACGTATATTAACAAACAGGTAATACAAGAAAGAATCTATATAAACTTCAGGGGTTCTTTGTTTTAAGGTTTTAACGTACATTCCTTGTAGCTTTTACGGGAGTTAGTTTTTTTTTAAGTGATAATCTTTGATTAGTGGGTTTTTGAGGTTAGCTTTTTTTTTTTTTATGGGTATATGGGAGAATTCTCTACTTAAATGAAAAGAAAGGGAACGGTATATCTGCTTGAGTGAGAGGTTCTAAGAAGAGTTTCTCAAATAGAACCAAGCACAGGTTTTCCAGGTTAGGCATTTCTAGCCCCTTTAAGGATCACAAGTTAACAAGGAAGAGGAGTGTAGTCATTTTTTAAGAAGGAAAGTGAAAAAAGAATCAAAGGCAAGGTTTATCTTGCTGACTTACTTAACCCCCTAATCTAGAATACGGAATAATTCTAAAAAAGGGAAGTAAAAGTTTCCTATTCTAGCTCTCCTGAATCTGAACAAAAGCGGTCTAAAACTAACAAGTTGCCTAACCTCGAATTAAGCTAAAGGGATCTATAAAATAGAAAGGGAAATATTGACTTTTGCAGGAGTAAACTAGGACTAAAGTCAGGAGTCCGCTATTCTATTTGGGAGCAGCAAGTTTAAGAAAGTAATTAAGAGTTCCAAGGAATTAAAGGACTAAGGAATCCTGTACAGGGGCATACACACGGAGTTCTTCTAAAGCTTCCGAGTAAGTAAAAGCTTGTTTATTAAAAGGAGATTCTTTACCTTCGTGTTAGTAAGGGGATTCTCAAACTAAACTCTAAACTATAGTAAATATTTTTTTTTGATTCTAAGAGCTTCAAATGTATCAACAGGCTTTTTTTATCTTAATCTTAAAAGGCTGCTGAACTGAGGATAAAAGCTATTCTAGTCTAGATAGTAACTTTAGCCTTTTTTTTAGTCTGTATTCATAATCTTTAGCTTTTCTTGAAAGTATTTACTGAAATAGTACTTCTTTATTCCTGAAGTTTAAGTTAAGGTAGTTAAAGTAAGGGTGCATTCCTCTGTTTCAAGTTTCCAAGGATTCTTGTATTTTAAGGGTAGTGCTTTTACAAATAAAGTTTTGCCTTGTTTGATATTCCAAGTTTTCAGGCTCTGTAATCTGTAAAGTTAACAAAGGACAAGGCCTAGAAGTATAGTTATTAAGATTAAGAGTACGAAGGGTTACAGGTCTTAAGAAAAGTTTTTGGGGTTTCTTAACCCAGCATAATCTAAGGTCAAAGGTGGTTGTAAGATAAGATTCTAGAAACAAGAACCTATGAAGCGGTACCTATATTAGTCAAGTACTTAAGGGATCCCCTGAAGCTTGATGCAGCCCTATCCGTCGAATAAGTGGATTTAGTACCTCTTTCTTACTATCGCTATAGGAAACTGCCTACTATAAGTAAAAGAGCCTCCTTTAAGGATCTCCTAAGGCTTAGGTTGTTGTGTACTAATTCAGAAACATTTTGTCATGGGAATAAAAAATGGATGTAAGTCGAGTAGGTTTAAACCCTACTAACGCTCGTTAGAGTCATTCATAATGGAATTTCTTCGAATTTAGTGAAAAATTCTGACAGTGGGCCACAAAGAGTATAGGGAATCCTTACCCATAAAATTGCAGTGTTCCGCAAGTTATACCCCAGAGTAGCTCTCTAGCTCCTGGAACAGTTACCTAAAAAAGAGATCGATCAAAAGCCCTTCCCAAGAAGCATGTAGGCCTTTATTCTCCTCTTAACAAAGAAAAATCCCGCCCCCTTTGTCAGCTAGCCCTCGTTAGAGATAATTCCTTTGTTCTGTCTTAGAATTTTAGTTACCGAACCTTGTCCTGCATAGTGTTTTCCGCTTAGTTAGTAACCTACAATTCACCTATTGCTGTCACGTAAGCTTTGTTGTCAAGTGTATAATTCAGTACTTACCTAATCTTCTTATACATTTAGGAGGCCCTTGTCAGTTTAGGTATTGGCTCGTAAAGTTTCAAATTATATAGTATAAATCCAAATCTTCACTTAATATTAGATATTAGTTTAACCTCTTTTAACTCGGCGACAAGCATTCTATTTTGTTTGCGGAATCAAGGACAATAGAACTTTACCCTTTCATTATTCCAGGGTTTTCTCTTAATTTCTATTTTATGTTACTAGCATCCTTGTGATGAAGTGTGTACTTTAAATAAAAGTGCGTTCATAATTCTGAGTTCATATATCTTCTTTACTCTTACTCAATAAATATCTTGCAGGGTCTTTTTCAAAATAAAACTAGTACAAAAGAGGCGAGAACAAGGCAAAAGCAAGACACTTCTTTATATAGAAAATGAAGCGGATTAAGTTAAGTAGAGAATCTGGTTTCCAACAAGTTTTCGTGTGGGTTAAGCTACAAGCTATTTACAGGGATAGGGAAGCCGTTACTTCTTTCAGGTATTCTCCTAGAGCTTAGTTTAGACAGGAATTCTCTGAGTAGGGAATAGGGAAGTATACTAACTATAAGAAATGGGTTTGGAGGTTTTAAGAGAGCAAGTCTAGTTTCCAAAGAGAACTTAGTGTCCCGCGATCCGAAGTGTAATTACAAGGATTCTCTAAGAAGCCAAGTCCGAGTGAGGGCAAGGGCCGATTTGGAGACTCAGGATCTCAGTTAGGGTTAGGCTGGTGTCAATTCCAGCCAAAAGGGAAGAGGAAGAACACCTGGCAAGAGAAGATTAGACTTACGCTCTTTCTCAGCCAATCACTTCGTTCAGAGCCAAACTGAAGCATCCCTGCTTTTTGTCGGGGATCCTTCTTTGTGGATGCAATACAGTTTGCTGCTTAAGGAGGCTCAGGAAATCCAAGTTGTGCAACTGCTTTTGAATTTAATAAGTTTTACAAACTCTTTGTTTGAGAGAAATTCAAATACACAAGTAATCCTCTGGGAAGCAAAAGGCAGCTTTCTTTATTCTACATTTATATCTCTATGCATTTGTAATAGGTATAAGTTCCAGTAAGAAATAATAGAGCATGCAACCAAAGAATATAATAACTAAAGCCTCTAGAATGGGTCCTCTTTTCAAAAGGGTTTGTCCCGGGTTAAGGAAAAGAATTCTTTAATAAACTTTCTTGTAAACGACTCAAGCTCTTTCCGATCTGAAGCAAATGTTCTAACCTCCCACTATATATATACTCCTATCTTATCCCTACTCTGACTAACCTATGCCTGTACTTGTATTCTGTAGCTTACTATTGATAGCTATACCAAACTGAAATGCCTGACTCTTGAAAGTGAAAGCAAGGATATAGCCACTTAAGAGCCCGCTACCCTATAGACATGGGACTCTTCTAAAAAAAGGTCTTTCTTTAAGAAACAGAAACATTAGGTCTTCTTGCCTGTCATACACCTCAGACCTCTCAATAGCTATAACTCCCCTTGTAGCTTCGGTCTTAGTCTTCAGCAACCCTTTCTTATAAGTCTTATGAACTAGACCTTTCATTCCAATGTATATAATGTAAGACTTTTCCACTAGGATTTCAATTAGACAACAAGCCTCTTTCTCCTAGGGACCAGAAAGCCCTTGAAAGAATACAAGCAAAACCTAGTACAAATGGGTTTCTTCTTCTATATAGTAGAAAACCTTTCAACCGCTAAGATAGAGCTTGCTTTGGACTGGCTTCCCTGCTTCCGCTCCACTTCGACAAGAGCTACATCTGTTATGCCTTCTATCCGCTTAGAAGTAGAACTCCACTTTAGCTACAACAAATAGACTCTGTTACTTAATCAGGAATACTGGAACTCCTTTTCTTGCAATACAACAACTCAAGCCAAGAATACTTTATCTATCAGGAATTCTTTTGACTCTGATTCCCAATACAAGGAAAGCTACAAGAACTACTTCCCACTTTAATTGAGTCATGGTGTTCTTCTACAGTATACTTATTATCTGGTTATCCGGAAGCCTTTCCTTTCTATCCTAAAGACTAAGGGACTCTCAAGAATAAGACAAAGCTACACAGACTAGAATCATGCAAGGGTTAGAACAAAAGAAGGATTCTCTCTATTCTGTATTCTATTCTTGCTTACAAGTCCCTTCCTCTAAAAGACAAGAGCTACACCGACAAGCAACAACTGTTAGCATTCCTTCTTTCCTTTAGCTGCACCGGATTATCCTTATCCCATTACAGATAGATCAAGAACTTCTACCTTGAAAGCCAAGAACAAAACCCAGATAGAATAATATACTAGCTACAAGTCATCTTTCCCTCTTGCATTAATTATGTTTCTTGCTAATAGAGTAACATACTTGCTCTTACCCTTCCAGTGAAACAAAAGCTATGTTCTCAATTAACTAATAACTAAACACTCTAAAGGTCAATTTATTTACAGCCGGTAAATAGAGAAGCTTAAAACCTAGTCCCTCTTATCTGAGTAAGTGTAATAAGGTCTCCCAGTCTTAGTAGTATAGTATTCCAATTAACCAAATGACATTTCCGTTCATGGCTCGAGTGATTTAAAAGAAAGTTTCTATTAATGCGGTCTATTTCATTCCGAGCAAGGAGAGTGCGGAGGTATTCTCAAGACAGGTAGAACCCATAAAACAGAGATAGCCCATAAGAAGAACTAAGCAAGTTATTTCTCTGAGGAAGTTCTAGAATGAGAGTATGATAATAGGTACGTACTGGCTGCAACAACAAGAACTAAGACTGGGAATACAATAAGTACTGGCTACAAGACTGCTAGGAACCATAGGACACAGAGTAAGATGAAAGCTGCAGGTAAGGCTCATCTCTCTCCTAGGAAAGGTATGGCTGCAAAGCAGGGTAAGAACCCTAAGAAGAGTCTAGTTACAAAGAGTAGTAACCTTAAAATAGGTATCCTGAGGAAGAGTACTGCTAAGAAGGGTTCTAATCCCCATAAGATGACTCAGAAAACCGGTACTTTTAAGACAGATAAGAGTATGACTAAGAGTAAGAAAGCTAACATCAGGATACAGAGTTCGGGTCTAGCTTCTACACAAGGTAAGGCTCATAATAAAATACAGATCTAGTTGCTGACTCTAGCTATAGTGAAAGGTGTGAAGGCTTCTAAGACATGTGGAAAACGGAAGGCAAGCTTGTTATTCTCTTTCTGACCTGGGTTTAAAGTCTTACAGAACTCTAAAATGACTTTTCTGAAATGCACTAAGAAGGTGCTTACTTAAGAAAAGGACAACTGGGTAGATCTACTTGACTCTAATACTAGGAACAACTACTAAAGTCAAGGAAGTTAGACGAGAAATCACGAGAACTCTTTCCTACTCTAAAAGGCTCTATCCTCCCTATACTAGTAAGAATTACTAAGAGGAAGTTTACTTGACTATATAACAAGTAAGAGGTATTTGATGAAAGAACCTGAAACTGATGCTAAGGATAACGTAACGAATGCTGCTAACTCTCGATCGGTAAGGAAAGGATTCGGGATGACAGGAATTCTGACTTTGACTGCTGTGGACTTAAGGGCTACGTTCTAATTGGTATAAGGAAACTTGCTCTTTCAATTTCCTTGAGTTTTTAGTAAACCGGCGGGAACCCCTGCTTTTTTGAATTGAAGACCTATAACTTATTCTTATTTAAAGAAAGCTTACTGCATTAAGGTAAGGGAAGCCGCCCCTCCTTAACAAAGGACTCTTAAATACCTTTCTAAACTGGACTAAAGTACACTCAGAACATCCCACAAAGAGTTATTTTAGTAAAACCTGGTGCTAAACTTTTGGGCAGTAGGCAATTCTTTGCTATCTTAGATTTCGTTTGGAGGTCTTTAATAAACTAGAGAGACCTCATTGCAAACCCTGGCAAATTTATAAGAAAATATTTATACTATAAATTAGGTTGCTTTTGAGTATTGAGTATAAATGAGGATTAGGGTTAGATTATTAGACCCTGTTGGATGGATGCGTGTCATAGGCAATACGCAGGGTAGCTGCTTTGTATCTCTTCAGAAAGGGGATTTTTCCTTATTATATTAGTAATTAAATGTAACAGGCTCCCTTTTATCAGCTACCGGATAAATTGAAGCTAGAATGAGATTTCTTCACGAGGCCTAGTAATGTTTCTCTTTGTTTAGGAAAGCTAGGAGTTAACAAGATTGTATTCTTTAATAAAGGGTTTTCCTTGTAGCACGAAGTTCTTCTTG
>JAYMTI010000011.1:0-45524 GCA_036897505.1 Pelargonium transvaalense | reverse complement strand
ACTAGAGCTTTGCGA
Organism: Pelargonium transvaalense; assembly: GCA_036897505.1. Classification (NCBI taxonomy): domain Eukaryota; kingdom Viridiplantae; phylum Streptophyta; class Magnoliopsida; order Geraniales; family Geraniaceae; genus Pelargonium; species Pelargonium transvaalense. The sequence continues at coordinate 45,509 of JAYMTI010000011.1, read as the reverse complement.
GGGAGGGAAATGTCTTATAGTATCATGAAAAAATATACATACGTTATTGCCAACGTCTTACCTGCTTTCTCAATCCCGTCTTTGTTACTCATAACTAGATCTCTCTAAGTCTTCTGAACTAGACCTTTCCTCTTCATCTAAATACCTCTGGCTCTCTAAAATCGTAATACCCTTTCCTTTAATCTTGTATCTTCCCCAATTTTAGGAACTCGAAAAACTACCCTGGAAAATGACAATTACCTTCGAGAAAGTCTACTCTTGATAAGACCTCTATACCCTTTTTTTTTTAGTAATGCTACTTGTCCCAGGGCCTAGCGAGTCTGGCCCGTACCTACTCTAGCTAGTGTATTCTTCTTGTTCTTGTTATGGGTCTTCCTTCTTGCCTCTATCTAGATCCTGTTAGCAAGTAGTATATGTATATCTTATAGTAGATAGTAGTCTTAGTATCTATAGTCATAGTTCTATCTTTATTATACTTCACTATTATTAGTTAGTAATGTAATAAATAAGATAAAAAAATAGATAGAGAGAGTCGTGTATTAGGTATTGTTGGGAATAGGAGTTCTAGATAATAGTAATGGTTTTAAGTTATGTATATAGATAGTAGTAATAAGGGTTATAGTAGTATAGTAATTAGTAATGTTTTGTATCTATTCTTACTCTTAATCTATGTAGTCTTTTTATTCCAAACGAAATGTATATAATAGAAACTTTTTAATGGCATATAACTTTCCTCGGATTTGCAAGGTTTATATCCTATAGGAACTTAAAAAAAACCGTACGAGAAAGACCTCTCTTCTTCAAAATCCAAAATTGACATAATGACTCATTTAGAAAAGAAGCAATTTCATGAGATTTCGTTGGCTAAGCATTTACTAAATATTTATAAATTAAGTGTATATAATATTCATCTCCGTTTAGTTACTTTGTAAATAATATTTGAAGCTATAAAGGGACTTGGCTTTCTCTCAAACTCTTTTATAGGAACAGGCCCCTCCTAGATAGAGGGATCTGTCTTAATTATCTTAATTAAAGGATACCCATTTATTCCAGTCTTAGAATCATTTTTTTTCTTTTGCACTTTCTTTTGACTCAACCGGATAAACGAGCGAATTCACAAAGATCTTTTGGCTCTAAGGTTTCCTTTTGGATTTGAAATTCGCTAAACGACTAACCCTCACAAATTACAATCTCAAGCGGAGGTTACCTGGTTTACACTTCTCTTATCTCTTGGTTTTGTTCTAGCTTTTCGCTTTTTCTTTAGCACCCAAAAATTTTACTAATAATAGATAAGTCAAAAGTCATTTAGGGAGCGCTTTGGCATGTCGTAAAGAGCAAACTTATAGAGTCAGACATTTCCTTAAGACAGGCTAAGAGGAATCGATAAAAACCCGTAGATGGGCTTTGGCTTTATACATCTTCTGAGTGCTTTAATAGAAGGGCTTTCAAGTGAGTAAAGAACAAACTGCAGACTTAATGACTCTTCAAAAAAAAAGCTATAACTCTATGTACTACGGCGGCGTTTTAACCTACGTTTTCCCACTTCTGTTGTCCTAACAGAAATTTCTAGAGTCTTAACCCGCGAAAGATCTAGAGGATTCGTGGGTGTAGCTGAATGACTCCGCTTTTACCGGATTTGCATAGCTGAGAAATAGAGTCTTCTTTTCTTAAGCTTAAGCGAATCTTAGTAGTACCAAACAAGATTGATCTCAGAGCCTTGTATTAGAACTGCACTCTAAATGGGACTTGAACTCGTGCTTTATAGGTCTGAAGCAAATGTTTTAACAGAAATCAATAGAGTGATAGCTTGTATCTCAATTTCCTATGCTTTCAGTAAGGTATTCCGGTTTCGAGATAGAGGGATTTCTAGACTATATAAGCGATTCTTTGACCTCGGTCAGCTACAACTAAAGAGATATACCTAAAAAGTCGTCGGTACTTTATTCTTATTTCATTCAGGATTATCCGGTAGGGGCTGGAGAAATTAGGCAAGGCCAGGGACTCCCACTTATAAGATCTTTTTTTTTTTAACTAGCCAAGAATTAAGGACTTTCTATTGTAAAACTGATACTCAAAGTAGGGGAAACCTCAAGAAACGACTCTCCTACTAAGAAATCCCTAGGAAAATAGCAACTTTTATCCTTATTCCTTACAAGGTTTCCCCCTTACCTTAAACCAACACCTAGAGAAGAAACTTATACTGAAATTCCTTACCCGTGACTTATTCTTTCTATCTTACTAATAAATTCAAATAATAGGGACTACTTTTAGCTGTCTAGATTCCTTCTAATTCCGGGTAATAAGCCAACTCCGACTGAGGGACAAAAACTCCTTGTTAAAACCTTTAAGCACTTATTTACTACCCCTAAATAAAATACTGTGAACAGATAGACCTATTAAAAGAGGAATGAAAGCTGCTATACTAATATAACAATCCTAACTATCAAGATTAAGAGTACAGCTACAGAAGCTACAAAGACAGGGCTGCAGAAGAAGACACTAATACAAAGGCTCATAAAACAAGTGTCACTGGGTATAGGCTTTTTTCTATTTACTAGAATTTTATAAGAACCTTATTTAAGATTTATTGAGAAACAATTTAACTCCCCTTTAGGGATAACTAGGCCGAGAATCTCTTTTATGGGATAGCTGGATCAAAGAGTGCCCTTAAAGGGGATTTTATAGCCCCGAAGTCTTAAGGTTTTAACGGAGTTCTCAACAAAAACAAAGCCTTTTTTTTTCCTACGTGAAAGGTTAAAGATGCTACTCACAAATAAATATATTGGGAGGGCCCGGAAATTTCCTTTTTGTTTGCTCTTTTTCTTTTATATAATGGGTCAAGTAAGGGCTCCTCCCTTGCGTTTATTACGCTTAGTGATACAGTTACCTTATATCAGCAGTAAATTAGAGCAACCCGGCTTTTATTTTGTTTGATTAAAGCAAGAGCTCCCTTTAAGTTAAGAAGCCGAAACTTTGTTAAATAAAAAAAACTCTTTTATTCTAAACTCCTAAAGTAGCCGTTCCGGAGTTTTATACTCAGTTTAGCGGGTGCCCGTTCAGTTTCTTTTAGTTCTAACGACACGCACAGGGTATGCTTCTTAAACACACCGACGGGTGTCCTGTATAGGCACTAAATAGGAAATAGGACTTTCCGAAATATCATATCAGTATCAAGGTTATATTGACTCGGAAGCTAAGAAAAATTATAATTAGAGCAAAGAGAAAATACAGAGCTACGGTTTCACTTGCTTTGCTAAAGGAAAAGTTACAAGAATAGAAAAGTGTCTCTTTTACCACGATATTACTTTAACAGACCGAGACGTTATTTAGTTATGAAGGTCTAAATCTAAGGAAAACAAAAAGGAAGACGCAGACATATTAATTAAACAGGGTTCTCTAAAGCAACCGACATAACACTCAGATTATTTAATGAATTAGTAGCTATTAGTATGTTCTCCATCGAAATCGAAAAAAACCCGGAACTTCTATTGGGCATTTAACCCAATAGATCAACTCCCTTTTAATTAATAGAATTTGTTTAACCCGCTACGAGATCTCAAGCTAGGCTTATCCTATCTTTGAGAATTTTGAATGGATAGCCGAATAGAACAATTTTCTTAACTTTTTCGTAGTAGAAAGGTTCTGACTGGCATAAAATTAAGGAGGGCTTTAACTTTAAAAGGTAGAAGTTCTTGAAGAAATCCCTAAGTGTTTCCTAAGGGCGTCCTAGTAGAAAAGAGCTGAGAATGCACAAGTCCTGCGTAAACAAGTATTTTATAAATACTTCCTAAAATAACGTTGTCTTCTTTTACTTTACGGACTTAGTTCTATTTATATTAAGTTAAGCAAGGTTACAGTATTAAAGTTTTATTTCAATGAAAATTTTATTCGTGCCTGTTTAGGTACCTTGTAAGCTGTTTGTTACATTTTATAAGCTTTTGGAGCCCCTTTTCAGATGTTTTAGAATCCCTGCTTAACTTAATTAAAACTTAACATACAGACATACAGAATAGAATTAATACTAAGGGTTTAAGCGTCTCTCTTTCCGAGTTAATATGAAAGAAAAGCCCCTAATTCCCTTTGTGTCTTAGAACTGTCTTATGACCTAACTATAGCTTTTTTTTTAATTACGAGAAGCTCTTCCTTTTATAAAATAAAACTTATTATACACAATATGAAAATAAGTAAGCCAATGACTCGGGTTTTCTAAACCCAAATCGGATTCCCCCCTGAGGATAACTAGAAAATCTGTACGCACTCGTTTTTGAAATTAAACAAAGTTAGAGTTCGGCGCTTTTGGGATAAATTAAAGTCTCTCGGCCTTGGAAAGAGTAGAAATAAGACCCTCGGATTACATCCCGAAAAAAAAGTTAAAGACACCTTAAAAAAATGTATTTATTAATAGAACTAACCCTAAAATTTCCGTTATTAAGATTCCCGCTTTCTTTTTAAGAAACTAAAAGCACCCTTAACCTAAAAGCTCGCCAGTACCCTATTTTGTAATCCAAAGTACAGGACTTTCACAAAAGACCTAAAAAAAAAATAGAAACTGAAAAGGTAACTCAACGGCTGCTTTTTGACTATCAAGGACTTCCTAACCTTAATTAAAAAAGGAGAAGTTTTCACTCCCTAAACAAAAATTCTAATTATTATGAAATCAAAATCTTGGCAAGGGTTTTTTGGAACCTATATCCGCTAGCAAGGTTAGAACCTTTATATAAATAGCATAGCACAAAAAGCGAGTACAGTAAATCTAGATACATAAATTTTGTTTTATATTGACTATTAAGGTTAGATTTCTCTTTTAAATTTAAGGAGTAGGATTCATTTTGTGTAGTATTGCTAGTAGTTAAAAATAAAGTCTACCTCGAAGTTAGGGGTCCTGGGTTTTTTTTTTACTCAGAGCAACAAATCTAAGAAAAAGGTAAGATAACAAGAATCCGCGTTATACTAATCATAAGCGGAACTCTAATTAAGAATTTTTGTATAAGTATTACCTATTACTATAACAGAATATGCGAATAGAGTATGAGGGTTAAAAAAACTTATCCTGTTTAGCTACAATTTTTTTTTGAGACTCCTAACCTTGTCTCACAAAAGTATTCAGTCAAAAGCGGAGCTTTCGTAACTAGATTTCCACGGGGCCACTCTTATACGAACTCAGTTTATTGTAAGAGGGGTATACCTATTAAAACAAAGTAAAGCAAAATGATTTCATCACGTACGAGATTCTTACATTTCAAGAATTTTTCAATACTTACAACAAAGTTTATCGAGTCTTGTAGAATTCAATTCAGGTAATGAGAAAGTTATATATAGAAAAAAAGGAAATTGTAGGGTTATAAAATTCAGACTAGTGTAAAGCTCCCTTTTCAGATAAGATGTAGACTATTTCTTTTGAGTAAAGATATTTGCTTCACTTTGAGTAAACTAAGTACTCTTAACCAGGTTCTAATAGTAACCTTGCTTAAGAAAAGTCCTGATAAAGGTTATACTAGAAAGGAATTCTCACTACAGGAGGAAAATAACACAAATAAGTTTAAGTCAGTTCTATATATATATACATATACAGGTCAGGCTTGAGGGGTACTCCTACAGCCAATGGCTATGCCTGCTTTTCTGTAGTTGTTGGTTTTAGTGTATGTATGGACTATCTAGTATACTCTATGGAACCTCCCCACAAAGTTCCAGGTTGGTAAGAATGATTTACTCCTATAAGCTACTAAGGTTGGATCCTCCTTGACGATAAGCTACAGAGAGCCTGAGGAATGCACTTAAATAAGTAAGGAGTTACTTTTAACCCGTATAGAATTTAGGACTAATAAGGCTGTATAGGGGCATACACACAAGCATTTTTTTTCTAAGTAAAAAAAAGAGTTCCAGAGATTATTTACCTTGTTAGTAAGGAGATTAAAAAAGTCTTACTTAGTAAAAGCAGCTTCATAGATGTATATTCTATTTAAGTGATTTTTAATGGTTTTTTTCTCTGTTCCTCTTGCCTTATTTGTAGCTGCTTTCTTATTCATACTCTCATCTGGATACCCTTCATTCCTACCCAAATTCTTAAGCGCTTTTCTACTTGTATACAGTGCCCTATAATAGGACCCCAGAAATGAGAATGACTACTCCAAGGAACCCTTAAACTTTACTATTACTAAAGGGGAAACCTGGCTCTTGGGTTATCTTACCTGAGTTTATTAGGAAAAGGGGAGCTTGTAAAGCCAATTCCATTTTAGATTCTAAATCTCGTGTACTCGTAAAACACATAGGAGGATTCCTAAATAACCTGGACTTGACCAAGAATTCTACTAAGGTAACCCCTACAAAGTCTAAACTCTGTTACTAGATATTGATTAAAGAGCTCCGTTCTCGAACCGGCCAAGCACTCAAAGAATTGATTTCTAAGGTAAAGCCCGGTTTCGGACTTAACAACTCCTTCTAAAATATCCTAATATCCGGAAAATCCAAAAGTACCCATAACATAAGTGCTTTCCCTTTTATTTATTACCAGCCCTGAATTCTGTAAAACCTTCTTAAAAGCCTTTAGAACTAGAACTTTCTTAGCAGTACCCTTATAGCCAACAACTTCTTATCTACTTACTGGAATTCATACCTATAACTATACTCTTACCTGCAAAACGGTCTTCTACTTTAAAATTAAAAAGTGTATAATTGACTTACTTCTACCTAAATATACAAATAGGAACTCTTATGTAAACTAGCAGAGGAAATTCTGATTATATATTGTAGAACTCCTCAATAAGACGCTCTTTAGTCAGGTTCTATTAACTAATGTACCCCTAATCCTAAGTCTAGCCGCCTAAAAAGATACTTTAATTAATACAAAAATATAGATAAAACTATTTAACTTTCCGAGATTCCTTTTCATTTTAATTAATAGGGTTCCTAAAACTAAAATTTGTAAAAAGACGAAGAGCAAGTCAGGTTATGACCCAGTTTAACCAAAAATCTGAACATTCTTTATTTTATAAAAAACTACGCCTTATAGCCTTGAAGTCTAAGCAAAAAGCAAAGAATGTTTATATAAAATGTCCTCTTATTAAGCTAGGGGTCTTATTTACAAGATACAAGAACAGGATCCTTTTTTTAAATTACACCAAAGATTCGAACCTACGGTAGTCCCGTTGATGAGTTCTTGTTTTAACCTCATTAGATTCTATACTCCTCCTGGCTTTACTACTGACAAGAGTTAAGTTAATAAATAGTTTATTCTATTTAAACGATTTCGGTCTGGATACAAAGGGATTACCTAATTTTGACCCATCACCTGAATATTTCCTTTTTTTGCTAGGCAGGTACTGTATACTTTATGTGATGAAGCACTTTCTTATGACTCGTACTAATTAAACAGTTTGTAGAAAGACTTATAAAAGGGATCCTTGTAGGGGTTTCGTTAACGTTAACTAGAGGGGGATTCAAAGGGAAAACTTAAGAAGTTGCTCTTGTGTTCCCCTGTTTCAAAGTGCTTCAAGTTTCCAATGTAGAACTAAAGGAAATAGAATAAGAATTATGTTCTTTACCTGCTATAAGCAACTTATCGGAATCTAGCTTTATCAAGATATGCCTCCCAAGTCATTTAAGGGACTGGACGACGATCCTTATTAGATTGGTTATAACAAGAGGAGTTATTTGTAGTTAGAACTAATCTGTACAGGTTATACTGGAATCCGAATACTAAATACGGAATAGTAACATCGAGAATTCTGAGTCTCCTTTCTTTCTTTAGGAATTCATTATCCACCTTTAATACCTGCTTTATAATAAAAGGCCTTCTCCTTTTATTTTAGGAATCCAGATTTAACTAGACTTTAATACGACGTAATTGCTATATAAAAAGAAAACCGGATATTTATCATAATCGGAGGCTTTAAAACCCTGTTATTTGTATCTAAAAAGGCCCTAGTATAAGAAGGAAAAGGAGAGATAGAGCCCCTTTTTTTTTACAGATCTCAAATGAAAGGGATAATACATCTTAGGGAAATGCGCGGGCTTACGGGATATCTCGACGTCAATGCTTAGAAGATGTTGCTATATCCGTATTCTAGTCTTTCTCATACACCTACTTTGACAGGAGGTACAAAGCTACTATAACTCTTGCAAAATTGACTTAATTCACGGGTATTCCCCTTTATTGATATATAACAAACACGTGTTAAAGATAACCAAATAAGACTCCGTTTCACCTTAAAGGAAATAAAAAGGAAAAGCTTACACAATCGATATTAAGGAACTTCCTTTAATTCGAGGTGCAGAAGAGTGCTTTTACAAAGAAATGAGGGCACCCTTCTAAATCCATTCAATATAGCTCAATATAGCTTTAATTTTAATACTTCTATACAATTAGTTACTGGACCTCAGGGTCCACTTTTTAACGCAAAATAAATCCAGTTGGCAAAGCTTAGTACTCCCTTTTTGGTAAACTTTAATTAAAGCTCACGAGGAAGCTCGAACTCTGAATTCTCTTTAATTAATAAGGTCCCGGTTCAATTTATAATTTTTGTTACAAGTTCCTTCTGCAAATGCTAATGGTAGCCGAAGTATTTTAAAAAACTCAAGAGTAAATAGGTCTAAGGGTTTTCAATTAAGTTTCCTGACGTAAAGTGGTGTAATCCTGATTTTAACTAAAATGAGTTCTAATTTAGGGCCCCTCTTATAGGCAGTTCTTTTCAAAGCTTTTTAGTTAGTATGTTTATTTTCTTTTTCTGGCATCTGGTTTAGTCGAGACCTGTTAAAAAACTGGATACCATTCGAATTCAGGAGGCTTAGTTATAACAAATAGTACAAAGGATATTGCCTCTGAGATTAAACATTTTTTGAGATTCTTTACCCTTAAATGGGTTGGGTGCTATAGGCGGATACAGGGTATCCCTCATTTTTAAGAGCAAATATTTGCCTTCAATATTTATAACTTGAGTTTGTATTTTCTAGAGTCTTCTGGAACCCCCCCCCTCAATCCTACTTACTTGTGCGTGCCTCTAGGAGTGCTTTACTTGTTATTCTTGTTTGTCTAAAGCTAAGAATCTGAAGAGTGCCTAGGACTTTATTTTCCTAAGAGTAGAATCTTTTAGTTTTAGAGAGGGTAGTTTAACAATGTATAGAGGATTTGCTTCTCATGAGTTTTCCTTCAACTTCCATTTGGTTCAGACCTCAGTTCTATAGAGGACAGGATAGGATTCCTTTAGATAGAGTCCCGCAATAAATATTAATATCATGGGGGTCCTGGTACTTACTAGGGGCAAGAGAATGGGTATGAAGTTTAAGAGTAAGATAGTGATAGGTAACAAAGAAGTCAAACCAAAGAAATGTTTTTCGGTAAGGACAAACATAGTGTAAAGCTTTTTTTACTCTCCTTCTAATCCAGCGTAATTAAATAAGCAGTCGGTCACAAGGAATTCTAAAAGTGTATAGTAATTCTTCCTTGTGTCTCTGTGTTCTATTCTAGTTCTAAAGAAGTTCTAAAGACATTAAGGAATAAGACAACTCTAAATAAAGGTCATTGGTTTCCTATAAAAGAAGTCAAGTTGCAGTGCTATCTTTCTGAAGGAGTAGGCAATTCCTGTTTAGAGGATAGCCAGTCCCCGATTACTTATAAAAGGGCAGATGAAAGCTAAAGTGTGTAAAAATATTGTAGGTTCAAAATCTCCTATAAACCTTGAGTTAAATTGTTAGATCAGATGTACAAAGGTATTCCTTTTCAATATGGAGTTGCCTGATCATTATACATAAATACACTACTTATTATAGTGATACGTATAGAACCCTCTTACTTAAGCTTTATAAGAAGCGCGCTAGACCTATATAAGTAACAGAATGGAGCTTTTCTAAACAACCTATTTGCGGGGCTAAATACAGGGAATATATAGTTTAAGTTTAGTTTATAAATTGATTAGAAATAAAGCCTAAACGAAATCCTAGAATAAATAGATATTTACGAGTACGAGGTATTTTTTAACAGAGGATCCCCCAAGATAAGATATACTTGTGAAGAAAAAGAACTAAATAAAGTATAGGCCCAGCCCAAGTACCTCATAGGAGTAGCTTTATATTTGGTAGAATTAAAATTAGGAAGAACTATAGAATAGAAATCGTTTTATACCTATATATTAAGAGAACGTGGCTTTGCCTCATGAACTTTTCCTTATATTGAAGTCTTTATAAAGATTGTAACCCCCTCTTGAAGTTCTTTTTTGATCTAAAAAGTATCCTCCAAGTTAAGTGGCTTTTCTTTCTAACTAGTTATATTCCTAGCTAAAGATTCCTAAACTCTTAATGATAAGTCTCGTAACAGCTAAAAGCAAGATCCCAGTGGGTTTACAAGAAAGGCAAGATTAAGTAAATTCGGGTCCAAGGTGTTCCTATAATAGCAAAAAGCAGGACCTTGTTGATACCTCAAGATAAGCTAACGAGGCCCCTTAAAATTATACACAGTTAATAAAAAAGTTTTTTGAGAAGCTGCAGCTCCCTTAAACAAAGAGTCTAAATAACGGACCGGGAACTTCAATATGAGTAGTATAACCCGAGTATTCCAACAACGTATTTCCAAATTAGCGGCTAAATATTATTAGTAATTAGATGTGTATTTCTATTAAAAAAATATATACTTTGGAAAGGTAAATGAAAAAAATGAAAGGACCGGGGTTTATAAAGTTAGTTGACAAGTGGAGTCGCATAGAGCACAGAACCCCTGGGAAATTTATAACCGCGGATAAAAAGAAAAAATCCTGAAATCAAGGAAAAAGCTCCATACGTAAGACAACCTAAACTGCGGTTATATCGGTCTACTCTAAAATGGCCGTACAACGGGTTTTAACAGGCGGGTCTCCTATTTGTTTTTAGAGGCTTTCTTGTTACGAAACCTAATGTTTGCTGATAAACCTCATAAATATCTTGTGGGGGTAGATAGGGTATCCCATGTCTTATAAAATAAAATCCTTTTACTTATTTATCTCTATGATCTAAAGAACTTTTAAGTAATCTCGGAATTGACTTATAGCTACAGACTTAGATTTTGTTTTCGACAATATTAATATTTGGATATTTGGGGCTGGCTCAAAATTTGTCTTTTTAAGCTACAGGATAACCTATACCTAGACAGCATTTCCGGATTAGTCTCTTTATAACAAACCGGGTAGTAGAGAAGAAGGGCTTGATTGAAGCAGAAACAATTTAAGGGCCCTTAAACAACAAGAATTTACCTAATTCAGGAATATCTTTTAAGGAGTTTTTAGGCGTAGAATGTTGACTTATTTTATTTATGTACCATAAGCAGGACTTGGCATTATCATTATATATTCCACTTTTGCATGGATCTGGATTTCTAACAAAACTCCAATTATAGATAAATACTATACTAAAATTCCTCTAAGGACCCGACCCTTACTTATACGTCTTTGAATAAGGGAACTCTAAATGCAGGAAAACCCTATTAAGTAATTGAGTATGCTAAAATCAGAAATTAACCTTACACTTAAGCTGACTTAGAAAAAAAATAAAAATATTATATACGTTATAGGTACGTGATAAAAATCTCCAACAACTTTTTTTTTTAGTCAAAACTCTTAGTATTCCAATAAGCTAAAGCATCGACTATTGTTAGGCCCGGAGAAAGCCAATTTTCTTAAAAGTATAGGTTTGAAACGAGAAGTGACTATAATTCGCTAAATTAGAATTAGATTTTAATAGGCTATTATTTATAGGATTTGCCCCCTATTCTAGAGAAGGATTTCCTTGTGCCGAACTCTGTAGGAGCTTTCTAGTGCCTTATAAACATTTCGAAGTTAACTACACCCTTTTTGACTTTTATTCCCTATCCTAGCTTTTATACGCAACATATCTTAAAAATGAAGGGTCTTTCATCGAGTTATAGTACTCCTATATAATTACATTCCCACGTTTGGTATATAGTATTCTTTGAAGTGAAGGGGACTCCGCGATTTTACATACAAGGGGTTTCAATTAGGGACAAATATAGGGAACCCTGAAATACATATTGCTTTCAGGACTTCCGGCAACTCCTATGGGACACACCTCCCTTTGAAGAGTATAGACAAAACCTTGTTGTACTTTGAACTTATGAAAAGGACTTTACATACTAACTAGGGACTAACACCCACCAACTCTTTGCAGATACCACCTTAGCCTAGAGGGTTCTACTAACTTCCTGAAGGAATTTCTTTTACAGATCTAACATAGCTGCCCTAAAAGGACTCCCAATCAAGCTAGTGGGATAACATAATCCGGGTGGGTACTTGTTTTATTTAACTAAACTTGTCTAATCTAAGAGCTAAAAAGTACTCTTAACCAAAGAAACCCCATACAAACAAGCCTAGCATTTCTAGCATTTAAAGTAAAGGGATTTTTTTTTCATATAGGGGCTCCTACACCGTAAGGCCGTCTTTTTCTCTCTAGGATACTAGAAAAATGTTAATGCAGAAAAGTACTAAACTTAATAGAGTTAGTTTATTATACAGGATTGCACCGAAGAACTCAAATAAGTGACATTCTGTATTATTCAAGAACTGCCTACCTACCACGGAGTCCTTACTAATATGTAACACGAAAACTTTCATCTTTAGTGGGGGGTATAATAAGAGAGTGCAATAGCTTTGGCTTCCTTAAAAAAGAAATCATCATACTGCTAGAATTCCTTAAGGGCTAAGGGGACCCCTTTCTTTATTTAAGTCTATATTATATCTATATTATAAAGGAAAGCATATTTACCCAAGTTATTGCTTACAAAGGATCCAGTTAAAATTTAAGTTTCATTTCTATATAGTATTTCAAAAAGTGTTTTGTAATTTCTCCTAGCCAAAGAAACTCGCAGAATTCTGGGGTGGTATACAGTTAAGAGGACTGGCCTTTACCAAGTAGGCCCAACCCAAATAAGTTTTCCTTTTTTATATAATTTAAAGAGCCTGAACTACTTCAAAAGGAGGCTAATGAAGTGCTTTTAGTATCTGGAATTCCAAGTTAAGATACAAGGTATATACATATAAATTTCAGTTAACCAAGAATTGACTTCTTAATTAAAAATAGAAATTAATCCTATTGAACTGCAATAACTTTAGCCAAACCGAGATTCTTAGTTTTAACAAGATGCAAATTAAGTTTCTCCTATTTTTAAGGTAACACATATAGAATTTCCTATTAACTAATAAAGTAAGCCAGGTTAGCGCACCCAAAGAGCTTCCTCTGTATGTTAGTTACAAAAGGAATTCTTTTTTTTGGGTAGTATAAAAAACTTAGGTCTAAAATCAAGTAATGGGATATCCACAGTTTTTTTTCACATAATAGTTTAGCAACTAAAGATTTAGAAAGTTATTATAGTTTCCGAGATTTCTCTAAGCAAAAAGTACTTAAAAGTCCTAATTACAAAAGGGTGTGTGCAGGGACTTCCAGTATTCGCGGGCGGTAGGTAGATAAACCTTCAAAGTACCTTACAAATACGTATTGGTATGGATCAGATAAGAGCGCTCCCAAAAAGAACAAACTAGGAGCCGGGATTCACTGGGTATCTTTTACTCGAAGAAATTACATTACCTGTATTGACTATAGCTAGCCTAGAAATAAAGTATACTACTTACTGGATTTCCTATATTCGAAGCTGTAAAGATAAAAAAAATAAGGATTAGGTTCACCCTGTATAAATTATTCTAAGACTTAGATTTCAGTACCAAACAGTAAGCTCTCATTAAGCTAAGCAGGGCACACCAGGTGTCTGGTTTCAACTATTCTTTAGCTATTAGTGAGAAAGAAAAAAAACCCTAGTAGAACTATAAGAAGAAAGTTACCTTATTTTGAATAAATTGTGAAATGACTTTAGAGTTGGTTTTTTTTAATGTCACTTGAGTAATAAAATAAAATATATACATACAGCCTAGGGTTTACTTACTGGGATACCCCCTTTTTTTTATTAGGTAGGAGTGTAACTTATAAGGGATTCAGAGGTTTTTGAAGGACCCCGGTAAGCTGTATAGTGGCTCCGCTTTAAGAAATGAAAAACGGTTAAGAGGACAATCAAAGTGGAAACTCGGGTTTATAAAAAGTATTTTACCAGAAAGTCTTTCTTGAGTTATAATAGGTACACACTTAATTAAAGTAAAGCACTCATTAGAAAGAGGGGTGCTCCGTTGTTTACTATGTACAACAGTAAAAAGCACAAAGCAAATGTTTAGTTTTTACGGATATCCTTGGGAAGTGGATCTTGAGAGAACTTATTATAGGGTATAGACTTAACTCACAACTCCTAGTGTAAACAATCTCTCTGTGCTAATAGGTAAAGCCCGAAAGAAACACATTACCTGTTTGTTTATATGGACTGCTAAGCAGCATGGTGTAAGACCCTTTATTACGAACTCCTGTGAGATAACTTTGAATATTCAAGGGGGGGCTCGTAATTTATAGCTGTTTTGGGGTTTAACCAAATTATTCTGAGGTTTATGCCACCTATTTGAGGGGAAATCCTAACCCGGTTTATGTTCACAAAAGCAGAATTCTTATACAATATAAGTCAATTTATCCCTAATAGGTACTCATTTATGAAATCAAGTTAAAAAAGTAGTTTTGTCCTAGTTTGTTAATGAAGAAGCGTTTCCTAAATGGAAAGGGTTGACCCTTTAGAAATGAGTTTTTGATGTTACCGACTATCCATCTTAGGCGTCATAAAAGAAGTTCTCGAAATTCCGTATCTTTTGGATTCTTTGCAAAAGGGGCTTCCTGTCCAAAGTAGGACATATAACAGGAACGCGAAAAGCTGTATAGGTATAGAAAAAAGAAATATTTTACAATAAAAGTGGGTTTTCCCTGTTAGTTTATAATAAGAAGTGTAAATTGTACGAGTAGGAAGTGGTAAGCTCAACGTTTGGAAGATTAAACGTTCATTTCGAGTCACGGGTCTAAGTATTCTTCTCATGCATTCGTATTTTTAATTTAAAACAAATAGAGTAACTAAACTTTCTTATTAAATGAGATAATGACTTTGAAATAAAGAGGTATTTCTTCACCTTTGTTTGAGTTTTCACTACCTCCAGAATTTAAGGCCTCTAGAGCTTTGCTTCATTTAGCTACCAAGGTTTACCAAAAGCGGTAGGAATCCTATCAGGGTATAATACCCCATGTTAGAATTATTTAATGAATAGTATTCAAAGCATATCGACGATTGTCCTGGAATTGGGTGGGCCTTACTAAAGAACGAAACTCGTATTTGTTGTGACACCTTCTAACTCTTACTTTAAGGATTAGCAATTTGTAAAGACAATGTCGTCTGGAAAAGGCCCTCCCCAGTTATAGAATCTTGTAGGGTAAATTTTGTATCTATTAGCCTAGGTAGCTGTCTTCTGTAGCCCTGTACTTAGAGTCTTATGGTATTACTCTTATAGATTGTTCTTTTATGTTATGGATTTTAGTTTACATTGTTAGTTTTCTTTCTCATCATATAATCCCTTGTTACTTGCAGGTATCTCGGTGTCTTGATTGCTAGTAAGTTTAGTTACGAATAGTTATTAGAGCGTTCCTCTATTGGTCTAGTATATTCATTCTCTGGGTTCCTTAGGATCGGAATAGTCAAAAAGTAAGGGGTGCCTTTTCTAGGGTTTGCTTAAGGACCCAATAAAAAAAAAATTCGGACAATAGGTGATACTCATATAGAATCTTTGTGCTTTTACAGTGATTCGCGGGAAATTAGGGAGGTTCTTTTCTTGTTCCTCCGGTACTTATAGGTTTAGCTTAACCAGAAAGGAATGTTACAAGCAAGTATATTTTTCTGAGATTTGTATTGAGGAAGTTCCTGTAGATAGTAAAGAGTGTTCTTAGATAGAGTTTTATAGTCCTAGTTTCAGTTTCTAAGCTTCAATCCTCTTGCTTGACCCTTGTATCAGAATTCGAAATACCTTTCTTTCTAGCATGGAATATCTATTAGAAGTACAAGCTAGAAAGGTCTAAAGTCCAATACTGAAAGAGAATAGGTGCAGAATCTGGGGCATAGTTAAGAGTCAGAACTGAACTTAGGCAAGGTAAGAGAGCGAGAAAGATGATCCAAAGTACAACTCAACAGAAGGGAGATCTATTACAAGCAAGAATGCACTAAACTACTTACGACTAACCGAATAAGTAAACAAAGTTCCAATACCAGGCAGAGCTAAGAGAGTTCGCTTTTGTTCAGTGAGAGTTTCTAAAATCGGCAAGGTAAAGGTCTCTGTTTCAATTTCAAGATAATGAACTTAGGCAAGGCAAGGTAAGAATAAAGCAAGGGAGATCCGTTACACAAGGATGGAATGCACTACTGATTACAAATAGAACCGATATTGTGCAGAATAAGCAAGTTTACTTATCTATTTGAGCTTTCACAAGGATGGGATACTGAGAAAACTTAGTCGAAGGATAGGTACTAACTGTGGAATGCTGCTAACTAGAATTCATAATCTCGGCAAGGGTAACAGGCAAGATCTTAGGCATGGCAAGAGAAAATTGTCAAGAGAAAGAAAGAGGAATAAGGAATATCTATTAGAAGTACAAGCAAGGTATAGGTGTAGACTAACTACTGATTACTAAACAAAGTTCGAATACCTGGTAGAGCTGAATAGAATAAGCAAGTAGCCAGCTTACTTATCTATTTACTTATCTATCTAGAAGAGCTTTCACAACAAGCAAGGTGAGAAGAGACTGAAGCAAAGGATAACTCTCGAACCAGTCAATATGGGCTAGTACGGCATAGAGTTGTTTTTTAAATAAAAGGTTTAAAAGGAATAAAACTGGATTTTCAGTCGAACCTTAATGAAATATACGTCTATAAAAAGCAGTTACTAACAAAGGGAACCCTTTAAGTGTTTTTTAGGTTGTGGAGTCCTTAGTACCGAAAATTCTCCATAAACCAGGTACCACTAAGCTAAGTTTCAACTTCAGTATAAATAAAAAAAAGATTTCCTAGGATTTTTTCCTTGTTAGTTTAAGGTGATAAGGAAGTTAGTTTCTTTGGAATCCTCAATTCTTATTCTTCATGAAGTTTAGTAATACAAGGAGTAGTAGGCACTGTATAAAAGTTATAATATTAACAGTAGCAAGCACTAAAACTTTTCAGAATGACTCAGATAAAGAAAGCAAAGCGGGGAGAAATATAGCCTCCAGTCTCGAGTAGGTAATCCCGGTGGAGGATAGTGGGTTCCTGATTACTTAAGTTATAGGTAAGTTAAGCTCAAGTCGAAGTGAATCTCTAGGTTGCTGAAAAGTGAATACTATAATGTAACTGAAAAGGCATAAAATATGGATCCCGCTAGAGAAGTTAAGGCGCTCAAAACAGGTATCTAGGGTTTCCTTCATTTATGGGAATTTATAAGGGAGGTTCTAAACCAGGTATTCCTAAGGACAGGTAGGTGTAATAAGCAGTACAGGTAAGAGTTAGGCTACAGGTATTACCGGTATTAAGAAAGTATAAGGCTATTAAGACTAAGAAAACTCTCAGGATAAAGAGTAAGAGTAAACTCCTAAGAAAGAAGGTCTAGCTACAAAGATAGGTATGAGGAAGAATATGACTAAGAGTGAGAGTATAGCTACATTAGTACAGCTAAGTAGGTATTATCAAATTTCAGTCTTAGCCGCTATACAGAGCTCCTTAGGATAACCTCTATAGACATCTGTTAGAGTTAACCCAACCCGGGCCCCTTGGATCTTAATACGAGTATTCCTGTTCTAAATTACAAGAAAGGGTTCCTTAAAGTATAGCAGAAAAGCAAAATCTATGTACGGATATCCTTGCGTAACCTTTAAGGGAGCCCTTGTGAAACACAAAACACACAAAATACGCAGTTCTTTTCTTAGTTATGTATTTACCTCTAGTTCAGTAGCCTTTATCCTGGAGAGTTTCAAGACAAGTTTCCTTTATATTAGGAAATTAAATTGTCGAGTGTTTGGTGGCAAGAGCAAGCTACGCTTCGTCGGGGAAATCCTCGTATATTTCCTAGTAAGCTTCATTTATGTTTATGTATAAACAAGCGTTTCTGTATGCGCGTAATAGACCAGTATCAGGAGGGACCCAGTCTTTTTTTTTTAGAAGTATTTGGTATAATATCTAAAGGAAGAGGGGCTTCGCTCAGAATTAGACGTAATAAGTTTCCCTTATCTTTGTTTCGTTTCATAAACACTGTCAATAATTAAATTAGGCGTCAGAATTCTTAAAACCTAGTCACTTCAACTAGACAAACTTCTTCACGAACCCGTATTGGGGCTGAATGTATAGCGGATTCCAGTAAAGAATGAAGTAAGTAAAAAAGGTAAGAACCCGACATAATAAAAAAAATATCCGGGGGAGTTAAAAGCGCGGCTAGAGTTATTTTGGAACCTATAGAGGAGATAATAGGTAAAAGGTTAATACAACGCAGTAGCTCTAATTTGATTAGTTTGATTAGAAAAGAGTTAATTGATGCTTCACTCACGAGTACTAGAAAATCCCAAGCACTGGGAACTGCTCCTATATAAATAAGTTAGGGCTAAGACTCCGACAAGGAAAGACAACTTAAAAAAAAGTAGTTTTTTTTTAATATTTACCTACGCTTCCAAGAAAAGGCACTAAGACGGATAGCTTATTAAAGGAAGTAAAAACACGCTATTGAAGCGGTTACAATTTTTATATACAGAGTAGCTGTGTACATATGAAATACGAAGGTTTAACTAGTAGGAAAACGGGTTCTTCTGCAGAATAAACGTAAACCATGTGACAGCCAGACGGAAAACTGCCTAGTATCGATATTAGTTTTCCATAGTAAATGAGATGCGTATGATATAAACCGAGAACTAACTCTTTAAATTAAAAGAACAGGGGTCCCAATAGAGTGTAAAACCCCGGATATAAGAATATAGGTGTTAGTCAAGAAACTTACACAAGATTCATATTTGATTGAGGTCGTACATAGTTTGAAAAAAAAATTCATACCAATGCTAATAGCTTTTCTTTCTGTACGATTGCTGTCTTCCTATAGTAGATCCTAGCTAAACTGAATTAGTCAAGTCAAGGGGAAAGTCTTAACAAAAGCCAAAGAGGAGTCTTTTCTTAGTTGTATTCCAATTAAAGGCATTAAGGAATAAAAGACTTAAGAATAAAGTTGCCTTTATTAAGTGCTTCTCTGTTTCGGGTTTCCAATTCCTAAAGTATAGAGTCATTTGTTTGCGACAAGATAGAACTGAGGGGGATAGGTAAGGTAAACAAGGAGTTTTCCCCTATTTCTAAGAGAATTCCTTGTTGTTAGTTTAAAAGAAAAGAGTTCTAAGGGAATTCCTTGTTGTTAGTTTAAAAGAAAAGAGTTCTAAGGGAATTCCTTGTTTGGATTTCGGATTCTATGCCATTAAAATCATTTTTGTAAGAATTATCTAGCCAGAGTTTCAGAGCAAGTAAAGGGATTTATATATTTTGAAAGGATAAAGAGTAGGAGGAATTCAATTCCAAATCGAGATTCTATTTTCTTAGATTCCTTGTAACTAGTAGTAAGTAAGCTGGCAAAGATAGCATTCATAATTGTAGCTCTTGTAAGCCGAAATAGAATATCCAATCTAAGTTGACAAGCTAAAGTAAAGGAGAAGCTGAAATTACTTCTATTCTGTCAACCAAACGTAACGGGCATATGATGGTATCGCTCTAAACTATATTGATTTACCAATGCAAACTTCTAAATTTCCTAACTCGTCCTAACCGGTCAATTCCGATAATGCTTTGCCAACTTTAGAACCTCTCTAAATCCTGTTCTAATACCTCTAATCCTAAGAAGTTCACATTAGGAAATGACACATACAGACTCTTGAATAGAATGTCCTTCTTCGCCTATTATGATGGTATAGCCCGAGTTGCTATTGCTTTTCCAAGGCAACTTATTAATTTCCTGAACCGGTACACAAATTCAATCTACTAACCAATCTAACTAACCTAGGTACTTTTAAGGAATATTGGGAGCTTTGAGCTACTTATTTTGTTTAGAGGAGTCACTAACATTTGGTATTTTTAAGGCTTTTACCAAATTTAGAATTCTGTTTCGCCGCAGTAAATTAAGGTCAACAAGTGAAAGTTTCCTGTAAAGTGAGAGTCTTTTCTTTTTATGTTACCGGATCTTTCTCTATTTGCTTTAACGAGACGAGATAGGAATAGAAAGGGCTCCTTTTACTTGTACTACTACAAAGTAAGCGCTGGCCCTCAAAGAGCTTACTTCCATGGGATTTGAACCTATGACTTGCGAAGAAACTTGTCCAATAAACCCATTCAAACTAATTGATTTCAATTTTCCTACCAATTGAAACTTCATTCTGAACCTGCTGATATATACTTGATAGGAATGAAATCTTTTCACTGCAAATTTGCTCACTATATTCTCTAAGTGATTATATTCCTTTTTTGTAGTACCTAATATTTTTTTTAAGAGTATAATACTAATACTAAGGAACTCCAATAACTAATTACCCCCTAACTAACAAGATAAGAATACAATCTAATTATTAAAAAAAAAACACTATCTACTAACTATTAAGGAGCAAGTAATGTAATGTACTCTTACAATCAATTCATTATCTAGTAACAGAGTAAAACAAGTGTTCCTGAGGAACGCTAGAGTAAGTTATAACGTATAAAACACGGCAGCTGAAGGGATGATGTATCCAAGGGTTGATAATACCCTTGTGTAAAATAACTAACACAAACCGGGTTACACTTTTTGAGGGTACTATAGGAACCCGCAAAAGGCTAAAATTTTTTCCTGATCCTGATTAAGAGTATTTTTCGGGAGTTCAGCTCCTAGAGTAGGTATCCCTTATTTAGACTTTATGTCTAGAAAAGCTTTGAAGAGTAAATAATTTAAAAAGCTCCCCCTTAGCAAATAAACCCTTTGACGAACCTGGATCTAAATATTAAAGTGCAACTGGCGAATCCTTATTAGTAAACCAGATCCAGACTAAAAAGAAAGAATCCAGTAATTTGTAATTATAATCTCAATAAGTCCTTTGTGAAATTGAAGTTTTTGTAATTTTAGGTTCAGGATAAGCTTTTTTTTATTACTGAGTGCCTAAACTCTAGATAAATGGTATTCTAGACAGTAACTAAGGGCTTTTTTCAGTCTATTGTAGGATATCCGTTTGGAAGGCTATATCCCTTCAAATTTCATTCAAGGTTTTACTATATAAGGTAAGTGGGTCAGAACTAGGAATATTTTCTTTTTTAGTACTTTTTTTTAGCCGGAGTTTCTGGGGAGCTTTTGTAGTAAGAGTTTTTGTCCGCATATTAAATAACACTGGATTTTGGGGTCTTTAGGTCGAATAGGCATGCCGCCGTGATTTTTTTGTATATTGAAGAGAGTACTTCTTTAAATAGAGGTCCGGGCTGCTTATAAGGCGCTATGACTTCTACTATTATTTAGATGTCTGCTAGTTAGGAGTAAATCTAAGCTTAGTTTTTTATACAGCATTTAAACTGCTTTAGTAAAAGCTAAGGATAGCAGAAAGGAATTCCTAGTTAAGAACATAAGCGCTACTTCGTGTTTACGGCTAACATGTAAGGTTTATGCGGACTCTTGTACTCCCCGTACTTTGTAATTGCCGTCCCAAAACTCGTTTAGACTTAATATAGACTTAATACTTGTAAAATCGAGAAAAAAAAACTCTTTAAAAAGTTCATAAATTACTCTAGTCTTCGAACAAGGTTAACACTTTAAAGCGCCTAACTGCTTGGTATACCCCTGGAAGCTATCAATCTCGAAAATCAAGTAGTTAGTAAAGTGTTACTCATCTTTGTGCTACAAGTTTTGTGAACTAGCTGAGGTATAGTGGTCGTCCTAACCTACTTTGGCATATTTAAATTCTTGTTTTTGTCACATTACTTGATCCAAACAAAAAGTAATAATAGTAACAGGAAAGAAAGTTACCACTTAAGCTTAAGGGGCGGACCTACAGCTCTCACAACAAGAAAACTCCCGAAGTTTTTAAGCCTTGATTCAGAAAAGTAACTTAAAAAAGTCATTTTATGAAAACTTACTTTTTTTTTTGCCTATGGGAAATGTAATAGCAGCAAAGCCCGGCAATTTCTCCCCTCAGCGGATAAGACTCAATTAACTACTGAAATTTCTGTACCCTATTACTTTTTTTGTTTTTCACTGGACCCATGCTCCCGATATTAACAGGGGTTTGTCGCAATTTTGACTCAAAAAAGGACTTAAAATTAAGATCGTTGTGGGTTTTTAGGAACTTCCTTATACACGAACTTATGTAATTCAGCTAGAACTTTACTATGTAAAGCGACTTGAACCTAAGACTTTTCTTTCAAGTAAACCCGGACTTACCCGATTCTTGAATGAAAGTAGTTAACGGAAACCTCCCGCCCTACTAATTTACTTAATAAATTGCCAGATTTAAAGAGATAGAGCAAAAGATTTCTTTATCTAAGTGATTCCTTTTTACAAAGATTTTAGACTTTTCCAAGCAGTACCCACAATGAAAAGGTGTGCTGGGTCGCTCTAATCTCTAATGTGGTGTAACAGAGTGTTAGATCCTTAAATACTTTCTGGAATTACGTAAGCCAAAGCAAGCTTTCCGTTTATAAGCCCGGCAATAAACAATGGATATACTTTTAGAGGAAATGAAAACTAAGAGCCTTTGCCTTTTGTGTCGGTGGGCTTTTGTAAATAAAATTCCTATTCTGAAAGATTTTGTCTAAGGGGTCTATTTGGCTCCTAACTAACTTTGTATTGATATGACTTTTATTAACTATAATGAGTACTTCGAGTAGCCGCTTATAATCAAAGGAAAAGGTTTTGCAAGAAGAAGTATCCGATTAATCTCCCTTTTTTTAAGGTTTAATAAGGAACAGTAATAGTTTGTAGCCTCTAGGTAGACCCATTATTAGTCAATTTCAGGGGCTTAGCATGCTTAGAGTTGGGTAACCGCAGGAAGTTTTTGAAGGATCGTAGAAAAGGCCTAGTAATTTAGTAAAAATGGAGGAGAAACTCTAAGTAATTTGTCCTAGAAATCGGGGGTACAAAGATATGACAATATTGCTGTTTTTAGGGAGCTCTAAATACTTTTCGTCGAGATCCCACAAGGGTTGCTAGTTACATTTGAAATAAAGGACTTGTAGTTTGGGCCAAAGATGTTTATGTATTACTAGTTTACTTTCCGCGGTCCTCCTTATGAGTTATTAAGATTCTCTAAGAACAGCATACACTTGCTAAGTCAAAAGGACAGGTTTTTTTTATAGTATTAGCCGTTGGTCCGGATATTTCGTTTTTAGACGTCTAACACAAGCAGGGGTTCAGGATATAAGTACTGACGGCAGAAAGAAATGGGTTTGTACTAAAAATATCTACTCAATAAACGAAGCCTCAAGTCGTCTTTTCTTAAAAATAGGACACATAAAAGCTGCTTAACAAAAAGTAGCAAGAACTAATTCTGAGAAACACAAGTATAAAATTAGAATTTAAACTCAGAATCTATTTGTGACCTAGTAATTTAAAGACACCCCCAACCTCGGAACTAATTGAGAGAAATTGAAAGTACTTAAGTTATAGAGTATACTGCAACCCCATAAATCGAATAGTACGGTTTGAACCTTTGTATGTATTTTGAGTATTTATTTACAAGTAAAAGCTTTCTTAAAAATGAACATGGCTTCTTTTGGATGCTATTTAGACTTTATTAGGGAGAGTTTTCGTATACACCTATTAGTACTCAAGTAAATGACACTTATTTTCCTTTTTTAATATAGAGAGCAATCTCTTAGACTAAGTTAAGAGGGCACTCCCTTACTGATTTTAGAACCCAAAACTTTAGTTTATATAATAGTAGCTCCTTAAAGCATTTCCTCGTTATACCGCATATTTTATCTATTTGGATAGAAAAAAACCCTGCCTTTATTTAAACCCTAAAAGCCCAGTAAATTGGTTCCAAAATCTAAACGCTGACAGTAACTGACAAATATTTTACTTGATATAACACCTAAGTTATCATGAATGAACAAAAGGCCCAGAAAAAAGAATTCGGTTATTAACTAAAGGCTTTCATTTTTGATTGAAAGGCCGGGATTCTGTTATAGAAAAGAAATAAAGCCCTAATTTTACAAGGTATCCGCTTCCTGATTGAGCCTGCCCAAGACAACATAATGTGATGTAAGCTTCACAATACCTTTAAAGAATACCCTGGCTCAGAACCAATACACTAAAAAGAAGGAAACCTAAGCCAGTTACTTATTTCCCAAGTCCGAGAAGCTCTTCAATAATGCAATTGTACTAAACTAAACAAAAGCTATCCCAGCCATGAATTACACCTAAACAAGATTGAAACTTTGAAAAGTTCTCTTTAAATTTTAAGATCCTTGTTTTTATTTTGAAAGAGTTACCGGTTTCTGTAGTTTGTGGGAAGAGCTTACTACACTGGATATAAAATGAATATGTTTTATTAAAAACTCAAGTACTCCCGAATCTAAAATCCCTAAGCCTATAGGTTGGGTAATTCTCTCTTGTTTATTCTATAACAAGTCTTGAGAAAAGCCCCTAAAATAAGACCTAAAAACCTAGTTTCATACTGATTTGCAAGGATCCTGTACCTTCCCCCCGCGGTCTGTACTAGTGCTTGGCTAAACTACGGAATATGCTCCGGTTTATTAGCGTGAGACTTTGATAGGACTCTACAATTAGACTTTATATGTCAAAAAGAAATAAGGAAACCTCCTAAACCTAGTTGTAGGTATACACTTTTTACTTACCTTACTCTATATCTATCTATCTATCTATTTACCCCCTATAACAAGAACAAGTAGCGGATATTTTCAGTTCAAGCAAGTGGTAAAATACCTATGTGGCAACATTTGCAAAGCATGTTATTCCTCATGAAAGAGCTTCTCCCATTAGAAAAGTAGAAAGGATTTAGTTTAGACATGAAAAGGATTTAGATTTCATTTGGTACAAGTAATTGGTACACTAAGAAAATGCCCTAAATTCACAGGGTTTGAATTCATTTGTTTGACAGGACAGAAGGAAAGCAATACTCGAATTTCCTTTTCCTAATCTGATTCTTTCTAATTAGGAATCCACAGAACTTATACTAATTAAGAGAGAAGACCGGTCAGGCGCGAAGCCCTTCCTAGTACAATACAATTAACAACCCTATCTATACAGTATAATACACTATCTAATTAATACACTATAACAATATATTAAAGAACACCTATAACATCTAATACTAATTACTAATCTATAATTAACATTAACTAAGTAGTATATAACTTATTAAGACAAGAGATTTTATACTAACTAATATTAATACAATAGAATACTAAATAGAATTATCCTCTTACCTATCTATCTTATGAATACACTATACTTAGCTTACATTAGCTACAGGCTAGAACAGGGAATACACTGGCTATGGTACAGGCTATGGCTATGGGTATGGTACAGGTTATGGCTCTTGCTTGGGCTATGGCTACCGATTCTGCTTCTGCAACAACTGGTATCAGGTATGCAAATAAAACTAAGTCATTAGAAAAGAATATGATGTTGGTGTTTCCTGTTAAGCTTTTAAGGAATAGCAGCTTTGAAGCTAAAGTAATATTTGTGTTTTTGAGAGCTATGATAGATACCTTCCTTAGACCGGATCTTTCATATTCCCTTTGAGATTAGGAACTTACTATCTGAATTGTAGCTATTTCTAAAGATGCTTAGGAAAGCTTAGGATTTGGATAGGGGGTGTTGCTCACAACAAATAACAGATTCTAATTCTTGACAGAGACTGCATATAACACAGACAGAGATTCTCTTGTAAGCTGTAGATCTTGGTATATCTGGTAACTCTTGAGCCGGTAAAGCACATAAACGGAGTCTCTTTCCTTTTGAGAGTATATTCCCTTATTTATTTCCCTTGGTGTTTAGAGGTTCCTGATAATTAACTTAAACTATAGACTATAGGAATGCTTTGGATTTGTATTAGTATACCTTTATGATGAGCTTAGAGGAATCTCACTTTTATGTGTAATGGGGAGAAGGTGTTGCTGTTTAAGATTTTGTATTCCAGGGTAGTCTTTGGAGGTAAGCTGTTGGGATAGACGGTAAAGGTATAACAGAGATTCTCTAGTTTAAGATAATGTATTCCAGCTTCTTCTCCGGTATAATCCTAGGATCCAAGCAGTTTCAGAAGAGGTTTAATAGTACCCTCTCCACCTATTTTGAGTTGTATTATTCCTTTGGATTTCCTTAAGAGTATCAAAAGGGAAGCTATGACAGGAAAGACAGAACCACAGAGTACAGGTATAGCTATCAAGTATAAGAGTGAAGTACAGGCTGACATTGACTTGACGGTAAGAATTCTAAGACAGAAATGTATTCCTTGTAAAGCTAGGAGCCTTGTAAGCCGGTAAACAGGATTGACTTTGTTCTTGTATTTATTCTTGTTGTGATTGCTGGTAAATCTAATTCTACAGATTCTGATTTGGAGCACTTGTTCTATATTCTAATCTAACTGCGGATAGACGGTAATAAAGGAATTGCTTCCAAGTAGCACTTGTAGCTTGTCTTGCTAATGTCCTTGTTAGAGTAGATTCCTAATATTTGTTTGTTTGCTTTGGAAGTTCTTGTTATTAAATTAAAAAAGGTCTTTGTATATAAGTAAGAATAACTAGATTTAGTTTACACTTGTTCAAGAATTTACTCAGAGCAAGGCAAAAGTTGAAGAATAAAAAATAGAATGGAAAACTTTCCGAAATTCTTGTTAAAAATGCCTTATATATAATAGTTTCAGTAATGTACAATAAAATGAATTGAAGAGAAAGCTTTCTAGCTGGAAATTTTAGAAAAGGCATTGGATCAGAATTCGCTAAAATGAAATTCAGTAGGCTGCTTTAGACGACCAAAAGAAAGCTTTAGAGTCGAGCCCGTGCCCCGCTTTTAGGTTTGTAAAAGAGGTTCTAGAAAGTCCCTTTAATTCGCATCGAAAAAAAAAACCCGTAAAGCAAGTTTAAGACTTATATTTAATTTAATTATCTCTGAGAGCTTTTTAACACTTGATATTTATCGAGCCAAAACTTATTTTCCTGAGAGGAGTTCGTACCTTTAGCCCTTTTGTCTTATATCCTCACAAGAATAAGAATTCTAAATACTAAGTTGTCTTTTTTAACTAATCCGGAGTCCTTAATATATCAAAGCGCGGTTACTAATTTACAAGGAATGCCTATAACCCTAAAGAAAGGATTTCTAACCCCCAGCTTTCTTACTCAATAAAGGAGTGCCGCTTCTGAAAGCGTATTCGTTTCAGCATCAGGCAGTAAATCTAAAAGGGCTCGAACCTTTGCATGCCGATTCCCTGAACCGGTGCCTTACCACTTGACTATACTCCACAAGGTTAACACTAGTATTTAACGAGTTGTATAAGAGAAGTCTTTTTTATTTCTTTCTACCTAAGCGATTTCATTCCTAACTCTATAAATTGAATAATTTTAGGGCACGGGTTTTAGAAATTCTTTTCGTATGGAGAAGACCCTGCTTTTTTTTTGATCAAGTAAAAAGCTTTTTTGGGTTGAATAGTATCCCGGTCAATTCTAGGATTTTTCTTTACTAGACTTTGAAACAACGCTTGACAATAATACAAACTCATTTTTCATGGATAGGGAAGAAAGTTTCTAATTTTTTTTAGGTTCCCCTTTGAATGGGGATACTGGGAGCAGGACTCTACCTAACTAAGAAGGAGATCACAGGCTTTTCAAGATGCACTTGACTCTTCTTCCGTAGACAATTTTTTTAGTAAAAGAATTACTTCGTATAAGTGATTTCATTCCTTACTTCATTTACTGGAAACTCATAAGCTCTCTTATTCCTTAGTTTAACCCGAATACAGACAATACTGGAGTTTTCATCCCATATTATATAACCTTCCTAAACTATATATCTTAAGGCTGTACAGGGTTCTAACCACATAACATTTATAGGGCTGAGAAATCCATATCTCTTTTCTTTATATTAGAATTTGTAATTACCCAAAGAAACAGAGGAACAAGCAACTAACACTTTTTTTTTAACCTACAGACCTACCAAAACCTCAGGAACAAAAAGCCCTCCTCCAAGAAAGACTTTCCAATAAAAAACTAACAACGGATTGAGGATTAAAACAAACCTAAAGTTTATATATCCAGAATGTCAATTTATCAATAGTTTAGATGTTTACATTTCAAGCTTTTGTACCCCGTACAGGATAGTAGATTCCCAGAACCGGAAAAGGAAAGATTTCCTACACTCAAATTCCTTTTCTTTCTAGGCCCGTTAACTTGTAAAAAAAAAAGAATTGGGGGCAGTACATTCTTCTTGTTTAATTAGCCCCTTTAAAAGAAATTCGATTTACTATGTGCTTTATTTCACTTTCTCCCTCCCTTTTCTTTTCTAGGCTTAGTTAGCAGTTAAATCCCCTTTCTTTTTAGAATTCCTTGTTAAACTGACTTCATTAACCAACTTAGAAAGATAGGAAAACACAAGCTGTCTACATTATTAAGTCCTTATACTTATACTGGAAAACCCATAACACACTACCTTAGTTTACTTCCCCCAATGTCTTTAACTGAGAACAGGAAAGCACTAACTAACAAAAACCCCTTATCAGTGCCAGATACTATAAAGACAGCAGAACAAAAGGTCTACCCTTGTCAAAAACAACCTTCCCTTTTACTGTCTTACGGAGCTTCTATAGAATTCGTTAGATAACACTAAGCAATAAAAACGAGGAATCTAGGACTTTTTAATTAGCAAGATTTAAGTCGATCCTATGCATTCTAGCAAAAACCTCTATTCTCTTACAGGATTTCTTTGATATACATTTGACACCTTTGCCCTGTACAACCTGCTTTTAGGCCCATAGGCTAACGCGGGGAAGCTCTTACCCGATATTTTATCACATCTTCTACTAAACTAAATTTCTTATCTTTTAGCCTTATTGCCGATTTTTTTTATAGATTCCAAAGCTAGAGAAGCAGCAACCCAGAAACTCTTAAATTAGAGCCTTTTCAAGAAAGCAATCCAGGGCTTCGCTTAAGGATAAAATATGCCTTTTTTTTAGTTAAGTTTTATCATAAAATCTCATATTTAGAATTATTAAAGTCTCCTAAGTACAGGATTTACGACGAATTTAGGTTTCCCGAAAATAAGGAAATTCTTCAACTTTAGTCTAGCCTGTTTTTAAAGGTCCCGGTATTTTTACGAGCCATACTTTGTGTAAGCTATCGGATTGGGGTTTTATTTACCCTCGACAAAAGGCTTTTGCTATAAGAACTCTGGTGTTGCCCTGGTTATTATTCTCTCAGTTAACGCCCTTGCATATTGTTTACTGAAACTTTCTTTATTCTAGATTCTTGCTCGATTAAATTAACCCCTTTCTAGTTCGTTTGCCTTGTCTTGACCCAAATTTCCTTTTTGCGTTACACTACATCCGTTAATCCAGGAGTCTTAGATACGAATGCCCGTGCACAGCTACATTTCCTATATTTTTTTTTTTCTAATGAAAATCCCTTAAGAACTCCTCCCTTATTACTTGCCCTTTAAGAGTTCCTTGTGACTGACTACTTTAAAAAGCCTGGTAAAAGCAAACTCATTACTTTACTGTGGCTATACTCCCTAGCACCTTCTCTACCTTTCCCAGATACTAGAAAAAAACAAGGAAACACTGGAACATGAGAACAAAAACCCTGACTTTCCTCTTTTTGGACTTACTGCAACCCTTTCCTAGAAGCTCTGAATCTTCATAGCTTTCTTCACTGTCTTTGTAGGCGCTATACCTGCTTGTTATGGGTCTTAACGTTACTTGTAGGGGATGGGAATATAGGTACTTGTTGTATTTGGAAGTAGAGAAGTTATTACTTTAGATCGTTAATAGTTTTAATGTATTATAGTTAATGTATTAGTCTATTCTATAGCTATAGTCTTGTATTCCGTTAGTTTTAGAGTAAGAGATATTCTTAGATTAAAAAAAGGATACTTGACCTTCCTCGTATGCCGTTTTTGTTATATACATACGCGGTCCAATCCAAAATAATAGAAGTCTTCATAGGGAGCTACAAATTAGTACTAAGCAAATGACTTGCTGGCTAATTCTTATTCGTATACCTATCCGGGAATAATACCATCTCTAAAGTATATTTCCATACCGAAAAATTGTTATAGCTTTGGCTGTGATATCCTTACCAGAACGTATGGGTATATAAGCCCTTTACTATGCTTGATCTTTCATTTCTTATTTATGAATCAAAGTTTAAATCTGATCCGCTGCCTATTAGATTCTTTAAAGAATAGCGTCTATGGTACAAAGAATAGGGGCGGCCTGTCCCAAATTGCCAACCAAAGAAATGTTTTTATGATCCATAGTACGACTACTTATTAGTAGACCCAACTTTGGTCCCCCATAACCTTAAGTTTTAAATGGCATCTCCTAGCATTTATAGGTATTTCTAAATAACATTTTAAGAATTTTCCGATTACTGCTTTATATCAGTTGCCTAAAATTCCATATCAAGTTCACTGGGAGAACCCGAAGAATGTCATTGCTTGTAGCATATCCCTGAGATGCCCTTTGCGGGGTTCCTCCTCAAGAACCTAAAAACTCTGTCTGATGAGATGTCTTAATTATCGGAGAAATCTTGGTACATTAATGACAAAAGACCCGTGCTTATATATATTACTATAAAAGTTATAATATAAATAAAGTTACGTTATTCAAGATACTAATACTATCAGCGTCCTTTAATAGAAGAATAGAACTTTCTCGTAATATATAAAATCTCTCTATATTCTAAAAAGAGTAATTAATAGTATTTTAGGGGCATTCTTAAATACCACCCCTAGGCGTCCTTATATAAATAATCAAAGCTTTTCCTACTATAATTCTTACTGGCTAGGCATAGTTTATGGGTATAATTCCAATTTCTTTCTATCTAAGTGATTCTAGTATGCGAAATTTATTAAAGTTATAGTTTTAGAATAGATAAAAGAGGTCCCGTTCATTTGCATTAATGGGGGCCCGCCTCAAGGCTTAGTATACAAGAGATGCCACCAACACTTAATTATTAGCCTTTCCTGGTATCACTAAAAGTACATGCAAGATAGAGGAAAAACTGCCAGGAATTTTTTTTTCCGAGCGTTAGAGCTGCGTAACTGAGTATCAAGAGCAATTGTATAGGATCCCTGCAGGTCTATACTAAATAAAAAAACCCTGAGAGCAAGGAAGAAACTTCTACTTGATACGCTCTGGATTAATATTAATAAAGCAGAGCAGAAAGAACTTTAAGGGAATTTGAATTCAATTGCCTGGAATTGACGCAGAGTAAACCTAAAATAAAATAGAAATCTTGGTTAAGTGCCGCTCTCTTAAATCTTAAATAAACAACCGAAAAAAGGTTCCTTGACCTATAGGACTTCCTTTTATTTGTGTTAGAATTATAACTATGAAGTGTTTGCCTGATGTTTAGAAAAGTTTGTTGTATAAGAAATCTGGGTAATATTAGTCCGCAGTCTTTTTGTGTGTCAGTTCAAACCCCACTCCTATATATAAGTGGGTGCGTTCAATCAATAAGGCTCTATTAGAATTCGGCCTTATCCTGTTAGTTAGTATACTTCTTTATAATAAGTCCCCTCTTTCTTCTAAAGGAATCTCCTAAGGGCATCCATAGATAGAATTTGATCCACTAAATACTTCAGCTTACTTACTGGGGCTGAAAGTCTAGAACGGGCACTTCTTCATGTACTACTAAACTGTATGAGACAATTTCTGAGTTTACCTATCTCTAAGGGTTCGGGAGAAAAGTTACTACTTGTTCAAAGAGTGAGATATCGGGACTAAAAAAGTAGATGCTAAACCCTCGTTTTGTTACAAAGGAAGCCCCTAGT
The DNA here is from genome assembly GCA_036897505.1 of Pelargonium transvaalense. Lineage (NCBI taxonomy): Eukaryota > Viridiplantae > Streptophyta > Magnoliopsida > Geraniales > Geraniaceae > Pelargonium > Pelargonium transvaalense. The sequence goes on along the minus strand of JAYMTI010000011.1, from coordinate 13,620 downwards.
TAGGTTTTATTCAAAATCTCTTTATACATAACCCTCAGATTTACCACTTTACTTTATTATTTAAAGGCACAAGCACAATAAGACAGCAAAATATTGAGTAAGTTATACGTTTTACCGGACATTTCAGAAGGAACACGACTAAAAAAAGCGATACTATGCTAATTAGATTTTTTTTTTTCACAAAGTATCAGATAAATATTAAAAAAAAACTTTATTGGCAGACTCTTTACTCAGTTTGCCTCTAAGCCAGATCCTCCTAGGTTCCAGGAAAAGAACTGCTTTATTCGTGGTGAGCCAGGATAGTATGATAATAAAATCTAGGAGCAGGGTGTTATAACAAGGTTTAAGTTTTTAAGAGAAGGATAACTCTGACAAAAGGGCCCTATTTTGCACCCCTGACTGTTCAATTCTAGCTTGATCTTGTACTTAGAAAGTCTTTAAAATATTGGTAGCAACCTTTCCTGATTTTACGGATTCTTCTTTAGGATTTGTGAATATTTTTAAAGATAGGCTAATTGTCCTCACAGGCAGCCTTTCGCTCCGAATAGACCTTATTTTCCTTGGTCCATTTTTTTGCCTCCCCTATAAATTAAATTTAGGAATCCTTCTAAAAGGGCTTTCATAATGAAGTGTTGAGGATTGGAACTCCTTTTTGGCTGCCTCTAAGGTATTCGAGATCTAGTAGGCATTCCCGCTTATATTGAAGAAATTGGTAACTCTATTTATTATTTTAGAGATTCCTAGGATTGATTGTGTCCTTAACTGCAAAAAGCTTTCTTTATACTTGGTTTATGCATAAGCAATTTTAACTAAATACTCTCTCAATTCTGCTTTAAATTACAAGTACTTTTTCCTCATGCAAGGAAAGCACTTTCTAAGATAATCAGCCTACCTATAGGGTTTTGTAGGAAAGTATATAACACATAAGGAATATTTAACTGTTAGTTGTATTAGGGAAATACTACAAGAATATTTATCTACTTGATAAAATTCGCCATCTAGACCCTTATCGAGGAGCTTCTTATGAATCCAAAAAATCTCGAAGGGTGCCTTTATCCAGAAATACTCGAGCAATTAATTATAAGAGAGAGATCCTTACGGAAAGGAGCACGTTACAAACGAGGGTCTACTAATGCTTAGTGTTTTATATCCTGGAATTACCGCCACAGCTATATTGACAGCTTTTACATTATTGTACAAAAGTTATCTCTCAACCCTATACTTGCGTGACCCTTCTAACCTGCGCTATAAAACTTCAAAGGAAATCCCCGATCCAACAACTTAAGGATCCAAAAGTTAAGAATTTGCAGATGAAAATGAAGTACGATTAACCGCTTAGTCAAAAGAAGCCGCTGTATGTAGATACAACTTGCTACCTTATAAATAACTACTGAAAATATGAGGGAGCTTCCTCTATGTTTAACTAGTATTCTCCCACTATCTAAAATTCTTCTATCTCAAGTTAAGTGTCTTCTTTCTTACCTGCTAGGGCTATATTATACCAACATTTTAACAAGGTTAGGTTATAGAAGGGAAACCCTTGTTTGTAAGCCGACTTCCCTATTTTATTTAGGAGTTTCCTTTTACCATTACTTTAGTACTGCAACCCCAAAAACTCTTTGCTTTGAATCTTGTATCTTTTGTAAAATTCAGGTTTCTACACTTAATTCTTCTTGAAAACTGGGATATAAAACCTTTGAGTTGAGTCCTGTTAAAAATATAGGAATTAGTTCCATTTTATGTACTTTTTGTATTATCACTGAACTAATCGACATACGTTTTCCAGGACCTTTTCTTTAAGAGACTTAAAAATTTTAGGCAAATAAAAGGACTACTTGGCTTTACCAGAAACGACAACTACGTAAAGCTCTAGCCCGGTTTTGAGCGGATTAACAAGGTTTTTTTTTAATAGAGCGAATCCCTGAATACTTCTTAGTTGACCTGACCTCGAAATGGCGCATTCTATCTTGTTAAGAAGAGTGCAACGCAAGGATAGATACAAGACTTTATAGCCTTTTTTCATTTATGTGCCCGCAACATTTGTAATAAATTCAGTATCAAGAAGAGGGTAGACACTCCGTCTTGTATAAGGGTTTCCGAAAAGTTACCCAGGATAAAAGGGAAGGTCTAGTAATTCCACAAGCTCAAGAGTACTCGTGAGGCTCCTACAAGTCTTTAAATTAAGTTAAATAAGTAGAAAGGTAGACGTAAGGAGTACAGTCTCCCCTAGAACATAGTGTTTCAGAATATTTACCCTTATAAGTACTAGTCCTAGTATGACCTTTACGGGGTTTCTTCTAGAAGCTAGCCCAAAGATAGGATGGAAAAGGAAATATTTCTAGTTTTAATCCGTGTAAAAAAAAGCCTGGCACAATTACTCCGGCTCTTTTCGGCTAACCAAGTTTATAGAAGGTAAATTACTTAACTAGGAAAAGCTATATCTTACTATATTTGCACTCTTAGATTGTTCCAAAGCTTCTTTAGTAGGGCTCTTTTTTTTCTAAAACTGGAAACTCATTTTTGGGGTTGCAGGGAGCTCTAGGATATCCGTTCAATGATAGCAAAAATGACACAAAGTGATAGAAATGAATTCCAAAGCTTTATGCGCACAGCTGAGATAAGGGAATACTGGATACCCGTTATTTAAAATCCTATTGATTCGGAACTTCTCTATATAAATAAAATGAAGTGTGAGCCGCTTTGTATCCTACAAGAGTTCCTGAATTACACAATTCTAACCGGCCTTATTAAAAGTAAGTAAGGAGCAACCTAATACTAATAAAAGCTATTATTAAAGACTTATAGGATTTTTTTCCCTATATTTTTCTTCTTGTGGTTAACCCCTTACAAAACCCTAGATATAGGGCAACGGGCCTACCCTATTGCTTCTTTGGCCGGCTCTCCATTAGCAGCTCCTAATAATAAATATTGGAATTATAGGAAGTTACTCAATCCAAATAGCAACATCTGGTTTATGTTATACCTTTAGCTTGTCAATACAGATAGAGCTTCAATCCCTACCATTAAAATGAGAGTCCTTTCCTTGCTTACAAAGAACTCCTTGGCTCGTTTCCATTAGCACAAGATAATCTGGTTTATGTCTAGTTTATGTCTAATAACGGGCTTACAGAATACAAGAATACAATGTTGTAAGTTCCTCAACTATCTATTCTATAAAATCCTAGGAATATCAAAGCGGATTTACTTTGTTTGCCAAAGCCAAGAACACAAGAGCTACTAGAATACAAGGAAGCCTCAGCTGTCTTTTAGCTGCCACAGTTATTAGACCTTAAATCTGTTAATGGTTTTCCCGTATAACTCCAAGGAATTGTGCTATGGAACTACCGTGGAATGGTGATTTCCCTCTGTATTAGTTAGTGGGACCCCTTAAGTAATTTGACAGGAATCCAGTTCCTACCATTGAACATTAGTAAGATGTCAAGGTTGCTGTGACATTAAATAAAATGGTTTCTATTGTATTTATTAGCTTTGAGAATGAGTCTCTGTAGTTAGTCTAGTAATTAGCTCCCAGTATTTCTCCTCAGTAGTTCGAGTAGTTAGCAATTCAACAAGCTAAAGCTCGCCTCAACCAGTATCCTGCTATTCCCTTCTGTTTTAGGCTTCCGTTTAGGTTGTTTGTTACCTATTCAACAAGCTAAAGCTCGCCACAACCAAGTATAGAGATTTCCTTCTGTGTTAGCTAATTGTCAGCTTGGGTTAGAACCAGGATTCTCTAGTTTGTTAGCAAGGTATTTCCCTCCGTATTTGAGAGGCATTAGACACCCGTAATGAATCTAGGGTAAAGAAATAGGTTCTAGCTATGACATGAAAACAAATTCTACGGTATCTAAATTGACTTATTTCAGCTGTTGAGGATCCAATGAAGGTAAATCCCCTATCCAAACAAGTTTCGTGGGTTTAATGCTTAAAATGAGCCAATTTCAGGATCTTCTATGAGGATTAACCGCCCAATTTCCCTTTGTATTTGAGACTCATAATATTGTATAAGCAAAAAGACCAAATGAAGCTCACTTTGCTATGTGTTTACTAAAATGCACTCAAAACAGAACCCGTCTTACTCAAACCCCGCTCGTTTTATCTTTAGTTGTTCGGTTTGAGCTTTCTAATTCCCCGATAAAGCGCGTCCCTCGAGCCTGTATAAGTTAGCTTTAGAGGAGTTTATTTCATGAGGGTTCGTAGTGCATAAACTTGAGATAAAACAGAATAAGGAATAACTTACGATGCCTTGTTATTAAAAGTGCTGGGTGTTCCTCTCAAATAAAAGATACGGTACTTTTATACTTAAGATGTTTTTACCAATAAAAATTTTTTTGTGATCTACGTGATTTTTTGAAACGAGAAAAGGGAACTCCACGAGAAAGAATTCGAATAGCCTACCTTTTCCCGAGGCACAAATCCATGAAAAGTCCTATAGGTTCTTATCTTCGGGTATACCAAACAAACCCCCTATGTCTTGATCTACTTTTTTTTTTGAACTATAGGAACTCCTTAAATAGCCAACTACATCTCCAAAAGAAAGCCTATATATCCGAATAAACTCAAAAGAAATGGCGCAAAGTAAATAATTACTTCTTTTATTTCTTGTGAATTGAAAGCTAGCGTTTGGTAACTACTTAAGCCCCGAGTTTCCTATGGAGTCCCTTTGAGCTTCTTTCGTAGGTAAAGCCAATAGAATAGGCGCGGCTCCATAGCTTCAGACCTTTGTTGACTATTATTTTTTTCTTTTTACCCAGTAGTGTTTTATTAGTCGTGAAAACTGGATTGCTAAATAAAAATTTAAGTGAATAAAATCTTTTGAAGTAGTGTTAGAATTAAACAAATGCTGATATAGAGGGGTACCCCGTCAAAATTAAGAGCAGCTTAGGAAACCTAGAAGAACCCGCGTTGTATGTTAAATATATACTTTTGACAGTCTCGACAAACCCACTTAATTTGACTTCCCTCTATTATGGGATTCCAGTACCTGCTTAAAGCCTGACTTCCTCCTATATTTATATATATACATGTTTGCTTGTTAAAAGGGCTATTATATAACTATAACGCGCGAAAAGGCCTTAGAATCTTAGAATTTAAATGCGCCACGTAGGAGTCTTTTTTAGGCTTACTTTTGTTTGCTTAGTCCCTAGTACTAAAAAAAAGGCAGGGAAGTTTATATAATCAGGGCTGCGCTTAAGAGAGTCCTTTACTTTTGTTCTAAGGTTAAAAATCTAAACTAAAGAGATGATTCTGGGGGGTTACTCTTATAGGCTTTTCTATAAAGGGAAGGGGTCCCTCAAACATTCCTTTTGAGCGGGTTTGACAGGCAAGCCTATCTGTTTGAAATCTAGGATCTTTTATTAGAAGTAAGCAGTACAAGCACGAGTTTCCCTGCCTTTATACTAAAGCAAGGTCCAAATTTGTAAGCCGTATAGGTAGGAACTTCTTTCTCAAAATAGCTAACTAAGTAGGTCTATAAGGGGAGGTAGCTCCTTTGTTTTCCGGCCATTAAATCTAGGGGATAGGGAATCTAAGTAAAGAGTTCTACACTTCTATTCAATTTGCGGGTCTATCAAACAGGGAAGTCTTACTTTTAATTTCTCTAAGCCGGGAATCTACTATCCTGCCTATTAAGTCTTTTCTAAAAGAGGGGTTATTCTATTTGAATTAGTATTTCCTTTTCTGGAAATTATTGACTATAAAGTCCTGGTACTCTGTGAATCCTTAGAATTTCTTAGAAGAGTAGCTGTTATAAAAGTCAGGAGATTGTCTACTTGCTTTCAGTGCTCGAGGGAAAGCTCAAGTGAAAGTTTTCCTAGTTTCTTGGTAGTGCAGTTTCAATTTAATTGAAGGGGAAGGCTTAATTTAAGAGGTGTAGTTAGTTGATTTCGAGTGTTTTTGAGTCTTAACTTACTTAAATATTTCTTTAAGAAAAGTCTAGCTGTAAAAGGTAGATCCCTTCAGAAAGTTCTAAGTAAGGGTAAGTCGCAGCGGTCTAAGTATGAAGCTGGTGGTTATAGTGTCTCTATGCTCTATCAGTATACTATCTTGCAATTCCCTCCCTACGCAAAGCTTCAGTTGGGTAGACGGACTAAACTATGTAGTATTAAGTTTGTTTCCTCTTTTAATGATAAAAGTACAAAGAGCATGAGGAATACACTGACTTTTCCTGTTGTAGTACCTCTAGCGAAGCCAGTTGTTAATTCTTTCCTGGGAAAGCTCATTAACAGATAGCTATGTTTCTTTTTTTTATTGCTTAGATGGTTACCCACTTAAAACTTAGGAATTAACTTCTTAGAGAAAGCGAAGATAGGTTTAAGGCAAGAACTCCTCTGTGTAATAATCCGATTAAAGAATTCTCAAGTAAAGCTAGTTGGTCAAGTGTAGTGTAATAGAAAGGATTTTCGTTTAAAAGTCAAGTAGAGTCTTTTACAAGTTTTAATTAAACGGAGATAGTACTAATGCAGGGGTTCTAAAATCGAGCAGATAAGTTATAAATAAAGTACAGGAATTAAGAGTCCTATTCGGTTTAGTCTGATAAGTAAAAGGATTTCAATCTATTCATTCTTTTATGCCCCTACTTTGAAGCTTTCCCAATTCTCAGGCTTAGTAAATTCTAGTAAATAAACAAGGTTTCTCATCTATATATTATATTCAAGTTTTCCTTCAATTTCAGATAGAGGGACTTCAGCAGGTCAATAAGAAGTGTTTGTTCCTGTATTTTTTATTCTGAAGGCAGTCAGTTTCCGACAATAGAGTATAGCTGCTAAGACTGAGAAGGTAGGTATAGCTCTAGGTCTAGATATTTTAAGACTAAGGGTATTCTGAATAAGAGTATGGAACAAGGTATGTCGAAGATTAAGAAAGGTGCGGGTATGAGTTAAGAGGGTATTACCTCTTTTACTAGGATTTAGGAAGTAAATAATAGAGTTGCCTGCTTTCGGTTTAAGTCTTCTATTTCTAAGTAAGGAAGTCTACTAACTACAAGAAATGCATAAAGTATAGCAGCTACCCAGGCTAAGAAGGCTCTGAAAGAAGTAAGTAGGGATACAGAGTTCAGGTCTAAGCTTCTAGGAAAAGGGAGTTTTTATTTTAATGGAGTACTTTCTCTAACTCAAGTTTTTAAGGAAAATTAGAAAGAAGTTCTACAATTGGGTCAGTATTTTCATTTGAAAAGGTTTAAGCAGCTGTTTTTTTTGTTAGGGGGTTGGGGTTCTCTAAAGGCTAAAGTCAGGAATCTGCTACCCTATTTTCTAAAAAGAAAGGGGAACTCCTAAAACGAACGTAAAATATTCTATTAAAGATAATACCCAGTCTAAAGCAGGACTTAGAGGCTTCAATCTTGGAAGATTTGGTTATTATAGACCCGTTTGGTAAAGAGAGGCATACTCCTGGTTTATGGCACCCCTTTTGATTTGAAATCCTCGTAGAATTTTAAGCGAGGGGTATTTAGCTCTTGATACAGGACCTTTTCGTTTAATCAAGGGTTTCGTGATTTGTCTTTAAGGCAAAAAAAAGACACACAAAATTTTGAATATTCGGGACTCCGTAGTTTCTTTAGAATCATGATAAATTTGATATCTAAGGTTCGCTATAGGCTATAGGAAAGTTCTAATTAGAAGACTTCCTAGGCTAGTTAGAAAGGGGAAGTCGAGGCTTCAGTCTAGCCCATAAGACCTATAGGAGTCTGGGGAGAGTAAGTACAGGGCTACAGAAGAGTAGTCTAAGGCAGAGTTTAGTTAGTCAATTTGTATATCCCTTTTGCTAAGTGTTCCTTAGTAGTGAATTTTTTTTTTAGGAGACCCTTATTTAGCTTCTAGGAAAGCTTTAATTCTTTAGCAGTGCGATATATAGCCAAAGACAGAATACTTCTCATATTAAAGTCCTTTTACTTTTGTGTTCGATCCTCTTATTAATCTGGTAAATAACTAATCTGGAACCTAGATATCTAATAGCAGGAATCCTTTTCATAGAATACTTAACTAATCCTTACTTAAGGTATACCCCTGCATCCTTTAGAAACTCCCATAACTTACAATACAAGCCATGATTTTTTAGAACCCGAACTAAGCAATAAGAATTTATGATATGGCTTTGATCCTCTTTAGCGAAGATATTTACATTACCTTTATGAAGCGAATTGTTAAATAAAAGAGTTCTTATAATTTCCTTGTACGAAATGCGGGATTTTCCTGTGCTAATCTTGAGAGGATAACCTGGAGTTTAGTCCCAATGTATTAGATTGGTTAGATTCTGGCTTGATCACGAACGGCTTTTATATTCTTTTTATTTATAGGGACTTGCTGCAATTATTTGCTCTAGTCAAAAGGGGTTCTGGAGTATTCCATTCTTGGGATATGCTATATTACTGAAATTACTGTGTTGTGCTTAGTTATCTAAGGGACTTTAACATCAAATGACCACAAGTTCAAAAATATACAGGGACACCCTTTCTTTAAGTGTTATGCCGTTTTTTTTTGGCAGCACCGAGGAAAGATTAAGACAAGAACCTTGTTTATAACCGATATTAAGCGATTCGAACCCTTGTATTTGATTAAATGAAGTCGCATTTTACTTTCGAAAGATTTAAGGTAGATTTAAATAATTAACGTAGTTAAGTTAAGAGTTAAGAAAGAATTTATTCTATATAAGTGATTATAACTAGACTAAAAGGAGGATTAAGACATTCAATTTCTTGATGTTCAAAGATCGAAGTAGGGGAATTTAGGATACAAACATTAAAGTGTTAACACTGGCACTCAATTCTTTTCTTGCGAGCGAGTGTAGCTTGTATTTCGGAAGATATAATAATAGTACAGAATGGTAGTGTATTAATTCTTCCTAATGCTAATGAAAGTAAGTGCAGTTGAAAGGTAAAGCGGTCTAAGAAAGATGGAAGTTGAAGTCCTTTGCTAGTGTAGCTCTATCTTATTCCTAATCCATCAAGACTGTGCAGCTAGGAATGGAAAGCGAGCCTATACTGTACTGCAATTCGACTGTGTCCTTAACTCTTGAGGGAAAGGGAAAGCCTGCCAAAGGAAGCTTGTATTCCGGTGTAGCTCTTGTCTTCCCTAACGGATCTAGTAGTCAGTAACCTAATTCTCCTTCTCCTCTCTGTCAATGCCAGTCTCTCTCCAACCTCTCTTCTGTATTCCGTACAAAGCTAGGAACCTTGTCTTGTATAGCAGGCAAATGAGTCAATTGAAATTCTAGTCTAATGGAAACAGATTGTCTTTGTATTCACTTTGCCAGTTGTTCTTGGTATTACAAGGAAAGGAGGATAACATATAACATTGCAGGTAAAGGCAATACTTGTTCTTGGAAAGCGAGCTGTAGCTCTAAATTCTGTAATTCTGTATAGCAAGCTAAGGAGTTTTAGAATTGATCTATAGAATGCAAAGGAGTTCCTGTATTCTTCTGTGTAAGCTGGTAAAGAATTCTACTAACTTTTCACCGACTTTGGAAAGCTAAAGGACTCAATAGCTAGAGTTATCTCAACAGAGGTATCCGATAATGTATTCTTTAAAAACCTTGTCCACATCTGAACTAGAAAGATCCTCTCTTTGTTTGCTTGTAAGCCGGTCTCTTTACTTTGTGAGATTCTAGCTTACCTTGAACTTGAAAGTAACTCTATAGGACTGTGGGAAAAGAAGGAATTACAGATAATTCTTTGTGGAAGACAGTGGAGCTGAAAGCGCAAGTGTAGCTCTTGTCTTTTTGAGAGTCCTAAGAATCCCTTACGGTTTAGCAATGAATTCATTGGAGCTCTTTGTTTTGCTAGGAAGAGTTCCTTTCCGTAGAGAGGTCCGTAAACCTTTTTCTTAGTTCTGAGTTTTAGGAATTCATTGGACTGATTAGCAGCACCTTCGACAGCAGCACTTCAAATTTTAGCTTTTACTTTTGAGTTTTAGGAATTTGCTGCTTTGGAAGTGAAAGCAAGCCAAAGTCAACTAGGCCAAGAGGTCACCGGTAATTGTATTCCTGTGAGGAGAAGGACTCCGGCTCAAATCCTAACCTGAGGGATTGTAATACATTTCTTGAGGCCTTAAACCTTAGAGCCCCTAATTGAATACTAGTCGTATTCAATTAAATTCTATATAAGTAATTCTTGAATGGGAAGCAGCCCTCAAGGTCCTTTGCTAGCTTGGCAAGCTCTTATAGTCAATTCCCTCTATAAACTTATGCCAAATGGATAATCCTCTTTTAAAAGGGGGTTCCTTATCTATAGCCTTTATTACAGTTAAGCAAGGTTAGGTAAGCCCTCTCTCAAACTACCGAACAAAGCCTGTCTTATCAAGTACTCAATCTAGGATTCTTCTCAACAAAGCGCGAGGAACAATGCATCGTGTACAATAAGCCTCCAGAGTTATAGAAGTAAAATACTTAATGACCAAAAAATGACAATATCCAAAGCAGTCTGCAAATAAACTGGTTGTTTCCGTACCTACTAGAACTGTAGGCAGCATAACATAGATAATAAAGGGAGCACTCTAATTTCAGGCATCTTTACAAGAAAGAGTGCAAGTTTCGGTTAATCAGGTATACAAACCGAGGTAGAATCCGGGATACAAAGAAATCCTTTTTCTTTTTTAGAGTACGGGTATTGACCAAAGAGTTTTTGGTCTTTGTGAAAAGCTATAAGTAGTTTATATCTATAGAGTTTTTTGTTAGCTTAAACAAGTTAATTTTCTGACTAGGAATCTCCTTTATTATAGACTAGCCTCGATTCTTTACTAATTTAAAATGACTTTAACCAGGTATATTGCAAGAATCTAATTGCCGAGTACCTCGAGTCTCTATCAAAAGAGATATGTTTTAGCTTTATTTTGCTCCCAGTCGATGCGCTTAATTCTTTAGTCTAAAAAGGAGGCTTTACTAAGGAGTTGCCGGACTCCTCCTGTCTGAGAAGAAATACTAAAAAGGAAACAATTAAAATTCGACAGTTTCCATTAAACCACAATGCTAGATAAACGCCGGGGGCTTCAAACAAATAAGGTTCTGCCTTTTCCAGCCCAGGGTTTCTTGTTTCGTCTGTCTATTCTTAGCTATCGGCTTTCTAGTTAGCTATTTCTTAGGTATGGTGCCTCGGTTATGGGTTCGCACGCAGGAGGGACTATTCGCGGGTGGTCGCTGTTCTTTAAAGCGGCGTAGTTGTCAAGGGGTTTCTAGACAAGGGTAACCCACAAAAAAAAAAGTAGATCCTTTGTTTGCTAAGAGAATTTTTTGTATATCTTAAAATGAAATTTCCAGTTTAGGGTTAAAGATTAATTAAGAGTATGAGCAACCTATACTTATTTTAGAAGTAAAGGTATTTAGTTATCTAGGCTACTCTTGCCACAGCTTTATTTAATAAAGAGAGGTCAAGCACAAGAGTCTAGCGTCTATTTAACCTAGAAGAGTTTAACTATATAAAAGGGGCAATGCTATTTCTTCTTATACCTTTTACCTTGACTCTACCTCACGTTTGTTGTGAAACCGATTTCTTTTGGGCTGTCTTACTCTGGGCATCTGAGAAGTGATAGTTAAGAAATTTCCGTTATTCTTGGTTTTTTTTTGTTAGGGATTGGTTAATTGGTAATCAAAAGGAGTCTCCTACAAACAAAGTAAGTAGCTGCTCAATCTTATAAACCGTAAGTGAGAACTTGTACAAGATATTGATGGAGTAAAATGCAGGAACTGTAAACCTATTTAGAAATGAAATGCTTGAGGCTTTTTAGAGTTAATATTTCCTATGTTTTTTGGATTGCTTATATAGAAATTAGATAGGCAGAAGGAGATTTCCCTTTTTTTAAGTGAAGGCATATAAATAAATTGGATTTTAGGCAGAATACAAGTATAGCTCTTAAGTGTAGGTATTCAGAAAGGTATAGAAGTCGATAAGAGGTTTTTGGTTATAACGTATGGATGTACTATTGTGTATACTTCCTATATTACCCCTTCTTCGGTCGGGAAGAACAACTACCCACAAGACTTTATTAGGTTTGGTATCCTCTTTATAAAGATAACAACTAAGCAGATGAGGGAATATATCTTAATACAATTCTAACTAAAAAAGACTTTATACAATCTATTTATATCTATTAACACCTATATAGAATACTATAACTTTAAAGTAATACAATAGATACAAAAACTTTAGCGACAATACAATAAGGCAGGAAATACAAGGAATCCTCTAACCAAGTTATCGATCTGCATTCTTTTTTCTGCTGCTGCGTCCTATAATTTATTCAAAAGGAGGGCTGGGGGTTATATAACAAAGGCAAGGAATCCGCTATCCTATAACGCTCATTTTCCTGCGTTTTTAGTTTCCGGAAGCTTCCTTGCTTCTAAATAGCATATCCTAAAGAACTTAAAAACTTCTAGTCTATTTCTCAAAAACCTTTCTTTTATAACTTATAACGGCACAAAGAAACGGGCTAACTTAAATAGGAGTCTTTTACTTTATTACTACTATCATAATCCGGAATCAGAAACTTGAAAAACATAAGTAACACAAAAGCAACCCTTACTTTAATTATTATTCCAAAAGCCCTTTGTACCTGGAGTTACTTAACCTGCTTCTTGGCTTTCTAAGGAGTCAATTCCTAGTTGTAAGCTTCTAAAGTATAACACCGAGATAAGACAGAGGAAAGGAGCGCTATCTCAACATTCTCTTGGGTTTTCTACTATACTGCTTGCCTTATGTGCTACAGGTACAGGAAAGCACTAACAAAGGTAACCTTTTCAGTGTATTTATTCTGTATTAGATATTATAGGATTTTCTAAGGTATATACCTCATTGTACTTTGTTCTTATCAATAAGGAGGTAACAATATAAGTACATAAATAAGTCCTTTTTACCGACTGTAGTGTAACGGAGGAAGGTTAACGCGGGATAGTCTTAGACTTAGATAGAACATGGTACCCCACCAACTTCTTAACTGACTTTGACTTAACTTGTTCATAACCTGTACCTGTATCTTGAAAATAGCAGCTATACCTCTCTGAGTCTTCATCATAGCTAGACCACCTATCCTAGTCTTTGCAGTAATACTCTTAGGAGCTAGACCTTGTATCTTAGTAGGAGTCCTCATATAAACTATACTGGTACTCTTATCCCGTTTTTTTATACTTCTTATTCTTTTTTTGTTTTTGTAGCTTTCATGAGAGCTGGTAGATTCTGTATATTCTTAGTCTTCCGCATAATAGATGTCTTAGGACCTATGCTAGTCTTAATTAAGGGGGATGCCCGTACCAGCCTTCTTGTAGCCCTTGTTGCCTATACCTATTACTGTAGCTAGTGTACTTACTGTATTCCCTTTTAGGTAAAGTCTATTTTATTTTAGTTTTAGGAAGTCTAAAGAGTATTCTGTAGTTATTGTATTTATTAGTTTAGTAATCTATATTAGTTAATAGTTAATGTAAGTCTAGATAGTATAACACAGTCTTCGTTGTTTAAGGGGGATTCCTCTTCTCTTAATGTAGCTAGTACCACACAAAGGAAAGAAACCTTACGAGTACATAGATAAGTCCTTCTTCCCGACTAGAGCTTTGCGAGGGAGGGAAATGTCTTATAGTATCATGAAAAAATATACATACGTTATTGCCAACGTCTTACCTGCTTTCTCAATCCCGTCTTTG